>CAODLS010461646.1:0-16309 GCA_948243855.1 Flueggea neowawraea | reverse complement strand
TTATGAAATCGGTTATTACTAGTAAATTATGAGACCACCTTATCAATTATACTAACAAGAATAATAGAGCATGGGACAAAGTGATGCTCTACTCATGGCAATTTCAGAATGGATACTTTAACTTTCTATCAAGCATCACTTGATTTTTTTTTTTACTACAACAAAATTTTCTAAGTTCAATTTTAACAATCATATGGAAGATCTGATCAACTTGGTAGGAACATGACTACTTATAAAGTAAGAAGTCTGCAAATACATGTTGTTCATGCCATCATCTTCTCTTTTTCATGAACAGAATCTAAAATGCTTACTAATGGAAAGTATCATTAATAAAATGTAGATTTTTCATAATTTGGACCATAAAGATCATGTTTGTGAGACTCTTTATACAAATACAGTAGATCATTTAAGCATAAGCAAGCTATTCACGAGTTCGTTTATCGAGTTTCTTCACCTGATAAATTCATCTATGTAACGAATATTATAGTATATAAATATATTTACTTAATTGTCATAAAAACCTATAAAAAAAAGTCATTCAAAGTTTTGAGCTAAAGTGGAAGAGAATTGTGTGATCTTGTTATTTATACAAATCTAAAAAATGTCATTCAAAATATGTAAAAGTCATTGTTTTTAAAAATTCATGACTTTTTGAATATGAGTATACTTTTATAGACTTTTTAAAAGTTCTAATTGAATACCTCATGACTTTTATAGATTTTTTTAAGTTTGTAAAAGTCATAATCTAATGCACTCAAATTTTTAAAAAGTTTTTAAAAGTCATAATCTAATATCTCATGATTTTTTAAGTCTATAAAGATCATTAAAAGTCATAATCCAATACACACCCTTAAAATTAATCTTAAACTTATCGGGGTGGTTTTGGTCTTCTTGTCATTACAACCAACTCAAAAACTTGAGATCATGTAAATTTTGTCCTCTTTTAATAGAGCTTTAAATCTTTTTAAGAAAACACATTTTACAGTTGTTTAAATCCGTCCACCCTGTAATTAAAAAATTAATATGCCAATTTTTTTGTGCACATATACTCATAAAGGTATAATGTGGTTCATTGGAAGTGAGGGTAATTGTGAAATTTGGTCTATTTGGCAATTGAAAAGAGTCCAAGTATAACATGTGTTTTATCTTATGGCTCGGCACGGTTTTTTTTTTCAATTCTTGTTACATGAATAATATCTTATTGCACATTTGTTATTTTTTTTATTAGAAAAGAGTCCAGTGTAACTGGGATACATATTGTGATTTAACAAACACATAAAATTGTTGAAAGTAAATCTATTTAAATAAAATTACTTTGAGCTTAGTTTTTGCTTGAACATTTGTCATAAAATAAAAGAGTCATTTGTCAGAATATGGAGACTCACGTTTTTTCAGTTCTTTTTACATTAACAATATCTTACTGTAACTTTGTTTTTATCATTTTTTATTGGAAAAAAGTCCAGTGTAACTTGGATACATATTTAGGCCTAACAAACATATAAAATTGTTGAAAGTAATTTTATTTAAGTAAATCTATTTAAATAAAATTACTTTTAGCTTAGTTTTTCTTTTACACTTGTCATAAAATTAAAGTGTCATTTGTTAAAATATGAAAATTTTTACTATGACTTTAGTATTTAGTTATATGATACGAATATGATATAATTTTATTTAAGTAAAATTACTTTGAGCTTGATTTTTGCTTGAACACTTGTCATAACATTAGAGTATCATTTGTGAAAATAAGGAGACTCACGTTTTTTTCCAATTCTTGTTACATGAACAATATATTGCTGCAACTTTGTTATTATTATTTTTTTATTGGAAAAGTTCCAGTGTAACTTGGAAACATATTTTGGCTTAACAAACCTATAAAATTGTTTAAATAAAATTAAGTTGAGCTTAATTTTTGCTTAGACATTTCTCATGAAATTAAAGTACCATTTAGGGCATCCCCAACAATATAAATAAAATGGAGAGCTAAAATATATTATTTTATTTTTATTTGTGTTAATTTTTTTTAAATTTATGTATTGGAAAGAGAAAATATTAAAAAGTGAATATTTTATTGATAAAATAGATGAATAGTATTAATGAATGAATATTAACTAGCTAAATTTATTAAGTAACTGTAGATTTATTAAAATTGTTTGTTATTTTATTAGTAAAATATTCAAAAAGTGAGTTAAATTATAGTAAAAAAATAGTTGAGTTCAAAATTCGAAATAAATAATAAAAAAAATATTATAATATGAGGAAGAAGCGTGTGGAGTCTGTTGATAATGTCCTTATATATCAGAATAAGGATTTTTACTATAGTTTTTTTTGACAGATTATACTATGATTTTAATATTTAGTTATATGATATCATAAGCCTTGAATTCTACAACGTCTAAGTTGTGTAATACTGACTTTTAAAATATTCGTGCCGACTGAATAAATCCAACCCTATCCGACTGCGATCAATCGCCTACACCTTCCAAAATAGGCTTCATGCCGTCATGAACTTCACATCCATCATGTCCACCGTTGAAAAACCATGAAGAGCTCTTCCAAATAGATGATCACCTTTCCACAAAGAAGGAAGCAAAACTGCCCTTACTTTCTTCCAAATGTCACCAAGTTAACGACACCAACCAAGTCGCCAATGTCAACCCAACGAAAGAGGCAAAACTCCATATGACTCCTTTGCTCTGTGTACAAAGACACCATTTAAATCATTTCATAGGGCTCTATCACGTAGACACATGACATCAAAAAACCAACCAGCAAGCTACTAAAAGCAAAAGAATATACAGATTCTACTCATGAAGAGAGTCGGTGATTAAACCTTAAGGTCCAATTTTCGGCAAAAAAAGTCATTAAAAAGAGAGAAAAAGGACTGAAACGCTCCAACTAGAGGAAAAGTTATCGGCAAGCTTTGATTGAATAGAGAGTATGTTTTGTATCAATATACAACATATAGCATTTTGTATATCTTGAAAAAATGGCCAAATATACACCTTTTGTTTTTTTTTTTCGCACTTCACCCATTATCATCTACGTAGATAGAGCATTTTCAATGGAAATATTAAATAAAATTAATTTAACCAGACGTTTTAGTGAAAATATGACCTATCACAAAAAAATAAATTAATGATCACAAAAATAATTTAATAAGTGCAACTATAGTGACCAAACTAATTTTTAGTTTTCAATAATTACTTGTTTATTTATTTAGTAATAAAAAACGTTTTAAGGGTGAGATAAGTGGGCCAACTCGTAATTGGTAGCGGAAATGTCGGTTAAACGGCCAACATGGCACGCTAACCACTTGCCACGTCTGCACGTATTACGAAGCATTAATAAATGACGTGCTCTACTTTCATTGGTTCTTTCTCACTCTTAATTTCGTTTTTTTCTCTATTGTTTTATTTCTTTTTTTCAGATATAACCACCCAGAATTAATAATATCGGTGGTCGCAAAAATTTTCGCATTGCTTAGATTTGGTCACAAAAAAAAAATACTATGCAGTGATCATTATTTTTTTTGCTTCAAGAATGTCATTTTGGCCAGAAAACTCGACATACTAGTCAGGTTAGACACAGACGAGTTGCCGGATCAGTTAGTCAGTAGTCACTATATATTTTTTGGCTTCAAGAATATCACTTTACCAAGAAAAATCGACAGACTGAACAGGCGGGTCGCCAAATCGGTCAGTCAGGTCGGGTCAGACTTTTCATTAATTATCACGTTGGTAAGAAATATGTCCATGAGAATAGAGGTGACACACTTACATTACATTTTATGTCTAATTTATCGAGTTTTAGGGCTAAAGTGATCTTTTTGAAGCAAAAAAATAATAATAGTGATCATTGTGTAGTATTTTTTTCTTTTGTGGCTAAACCTGAACAATGCGAAAATTTTTGTGACCACCGATATTATTAACCATAATTTTCCATTATATACTCTCCACGTGAAAAATGATCATATTTGGTCCACAACATTTTTCTTTTCAAAAGAATTAACCACTTGGTTCAAACCTGTCCAAGTGCATAGTTGATGAAATAAAATTAGGTGATTAATTTCCACGCAACAAAATCTACATTAGATATGACTTTAAAAAGCACCAGGAATCAAAGAACAATTTCTTATTACCCCATTGAACCAAAAGAAAAACTAAGAACATTTAAAAAAAACATATCTAAGAACAATTTGATTCACAGATTTTCTTAAAAATTGATCGAAGATCAACGTTTGTCACTTATGAAGTGAAATTTATAAAGATTTCTATGGTTAAACCATGAATTGAGTGGCTGCGCCTTTTCACTTTTATGTGTAGTTAATCATGTTCCTTGCGGAAATATCATGTCTATCCGACTGAGATATTGCCTTTTTTTTTTTGTTCAGAACTGCATAATTTTGTTCTTAAAATTTGTCTTATTGGATTGAGAGATGAAGATACTTATGGACTATCATTGACATCGATTTCTAAAAATTGTGGGAATCATGCTACAACAATATCCCTCAGTTAAGGTTAAAGAGCTTATGAACACAATATTTTGCTCGAGTTTTTACAAATAATACAAATTGTTATAGAACATATTCCTTTCAATAGCCAGAGTCATTCAACTAAAATATTATTCGTTCTAGTCTCCACAACCTGTACAGTTTTCCTTAGAATGGCACTTTGATGCTTTATGTAGCATGTCATAACATAACATAAATACTTACTTGAGGCTAAACGGCTTAGAACTACTGGGACCATGTTCCTTTACAATCACCAAACCCCATGCCCAGATTAAGGCACAGGCTAGGATCTCACTTTTTGGTGGGAACCCCAATTTTTTTATTTTAAAAAATTATTTATATTTAAAAATATAAAATTAAAGAGTAGGGTCTTATAAACATTGTTTTTAAAAAAATTAATATGTATATATATAAGAGATTACAAAAGAGGCCTAAAACTTATAATTGATCTTATGAAAAAAGACTTCAATTTTTAAGTAAAATATTGATAAAATCTTCCATACGTATTTGACTTACTCATTTAATTTTAAATTTAAAAAAATTTAATTAAATTTTTATTGTCTTTTAAAGAAAAAATGTATTCTAAATTGATTAAAACATTAGTTTAAAAATGCTCTCAAACGTTCATTTATTTGATCTATATGGATATACTTTTTGTTAGTACTTCAATTTTCTAATGAATGAATTAGTTCTTTTATTATGATTTTGGATTTATATTTTTGTTTCGTATAAATCAACATAATGATGTATGTATTTGGCTTTAAATAAACTCTTTCATAGATCTTATAATGATGAAAATAAAAAAATACTTGCAAGGTTAACTTTATCAAAAAAGTATAAATTCATTTTTCAAATGGATTTTTTCATCATATTCTCTATATATATTTGACATAAAAATATTTAAATTTTAAATTAATAGTGTTTCTTTACGTGAATATATGTATTTTTTAATCATTGATTTATATACAAAAACAAATTCAATCATTTATAATATTTCTTATATTATTAAAATTTTATTATTTAGGGTCACAATTAGCCTTGAGGCGGTCTTGCCAAACCCATCCGCCTGAGGTATTGTAGCTCTAAACCTGCGTTTGGCTCGCATGGCTTTATCCTAGGAAAGACATCTATGTGGTTAAAACATAAATGTACTTATAAGTTAAAAACAATCATTTACCTCAACTCCTACATGATTTGGAAATAATGGCATCTCAATAGTCTTCAATCGAAGCTAAGAGGCTTGGGAGTACAAGCTTTGCTTGAAATCCCATAGATGTTGTCAATTTTTATAAACCATATTTTTTATGATCGTCAAACCCACTTGATCGAGCTAGGTATTATTTGCTTGAATTCTAAACCTGCAAGAGTTTAGAGAGGAAAGTGCTTATAGACAACATTGAGTTTCAACTCTTAACTAGGTAATATGGAAATATGACACAGCAATAGCGTTTCAATCAAAAGAGGGCTTGGCAATATATCCTTTTGCTCAAGTTTCCAAGGACAAAACCAATTATTATGAATCATATTCCCTGACAATCACTATACTTGCCCGAATGATGTATTGTTTTTCAATTATTATGCACCATATTTCTTGATGATCGCTTGGACTACTCAATCGAGATATTGTCTGTTATGGGCATATTATTGGCTCACACGGTATTGTCCTAGAAAAGAATTCCGATGAATTGAGAGAAAAATATACTTACAATATTTTCTTGTGGAGTTTAGAGTAATTTCTTAATGGGTGTGTTAATTTTGTCCGACCCATGCATATCCAAGAAGTCTGTCATCTTTATAATTTGTTTCTTACCCTGTTTTGGTTTTTGTATTTTATAATGATTAAGATAAAACAATCTCAGCCCTAAAGTCAATTCAACGGCCATTTTTTGCTAATCTTGGTTTTGAGTTAAGAATTTTGAGTTTGTGTATTTAGTGCATCATATATCTAATTTCTTACACTTACATTTAGAGTTATTAATTTATTAATTAATAATATTTTTACTACTCATCATCTAATCTAAAATGAATAATTTTTTTCGTGAAATTATTCTTACAGGAAAATATTTTACACGTATTAATAAACTTTTTGAGTCCAAATCTAAGATATAGAAGCTCTCTTTTTATTAAATTTATGAAAGGAGAAGGATTTTCCATTAATGGCATTTGAATCCTACTAAAGAACAAGAATTAATGGGTGACGGGTTATTGTCTTTTCGGGGACATTGATGATTGATGACCGAAGCTAACTGCCGCAATTGTTGTTTTTATGTCTATAACAATCTCACCAAGAAGTTGTTACCCAAATGGAAGTGTTCTTGTCACGACTTCAATTATAAAAACTGCAAAGCCATCATTTTTCTTCATATAAATCATTATCGAATGTACCATTGGCTTGTTTTGGCAACAACATTTACCATGTATTCTAACATATTTCTTTCTTAAAGTCATTTGCTATTATGACATTTTTACGGCTATTTAAAAATCTGCTATATGCTATACGCTATCTGTTAAATCTTACACTTCTCAAATAAGTCATATTTCATTATATGTGAATTTGTATTTTAGTAAAATAGTTAATGATATAGTTAAAAATAAAGAAAAATTAAGGATATAACATGGCCAATACTCACATAAACGAAATCAAATCCGAAGAAGTTGGTCCAGACCCTTACGGTCGAGCCTATATGAATAAATCTTGACAAGAACTTGTTTAAAATTAGAATAATTAGGTTTACAGAACACTGAAATCAGCTAAGCAATTGAGAAAGAATCACTCATCTAAAGTATTCAACTCCTCATAAATATATTCCTTAGCTCATTTGCGAGCTAAGTTTTATTTGTTTCCATTCCCTTTAGCATACTAACACTGCCAAAATTTCAACTTAAGCATCAAAGAGCTTCTGGAGATAAGAACTCCAAACTCAATTTCTTTTCTTTTTGCTTAGAATTTCTAACTCTCAATATGGATACGTTTGTCACTCCTCAAACTTTGTTGAACTCAAAGACAACAACAATTAATATGTTTAATAAAATTTAATATTATTAAAAATACATAGACATTTTAATGTTTCTTCTTCCGAAAAATTGAAAAAAAATATGCTTTTTTATTAGTTTGTTTTAAGAACTCAACAATATTCAAATATATTCTTATTATTAAGCGATTCATTGAATTTATCATTTTTTTCTACCGTAAACAAAAACATTATGTAGTAAACAACCTTGGGCTCAAAGGCAAGAGAGAGAGGCATCGATATAAAATGATTATTACGGTAATGTTAGATGCTTCAATATGGAGAGACAGAGCATATGTATAAGAAGAGAATAATGTCTCTCATTCATCCCCAGCTTTCAACTGCTTCCACGACCCACCACCATCGCCACTATCCACTTTTAGTAGATAAATAAATACCTACCAGATATAATTACGGTCAAGTATTAAAAATTCATGATAATAAAAGGAAAAAAATGTTCGGGTTATAATTCATTGAAATTCATTTTAAAGTTTAAATTATAAATCAACTGAATTTGGGTTCTTGTTGACGAACCTGAATACCCGATTATAAGATCAAATATTAAAGTTTAATAATAACTTAGATTTTTCTTTTATATGTACGCATAAAAGACCAAACTGATACCCTATCTGTTCCAATTGGAATGCTGTAGCATTCCGATCGATTTTGAATCGGTTCTTGAATGATTTCAATGATGATTGAGTGTTTAATATAATGAATAAATATTGAAGGAGTTTAATCATGTTAATTTTTTTTGCAAAGTTTGGTGTTCGAATGTGATCAAGTTCGTTTTCGACCTTGATTAGTTGGTTGGACCATTCATTTGGTATTTTGGGTGATGAATGTTGATGGATTTAGTTTAATTAATGACCATTTGATCTTGTTGGACGTTGGTTCGATCAAATGAAGTGTTTTCGGGCAAGAAAAATCATGTTTTTGAAGGACACGGTTTGAGCTTTTGCCCATGTCTTAGATGTCATGACCGTGTCTTACCTCTCTTGCCCGTGTCTTTCCAAAGTTGCCTTTAAAAGCCCCATCCGACCCTCCTTCGGCCCCAAACTCATTTCCACCCTTCAAACCTGTCTTCAACCTTTCAATCTCCATTTCTTTGCCTCTCTTTGGTGCATCTTAGTTCCTTGAGGTAAGATTAACTTCTCTACTTGATTTCTCTTCAATTTTGTTCTCATTTTTGCATGGGTTTTCTTGTTGTTCTTGAAAGAAGATGATATGGGTTTGATGGGTGCTAGATGTCCGAATTTTTGGGTTTTATGATGGAATTGAGTGGGGTTTTGATGTATCTATGTTACTAGGCTTAGATTATGCAAGAAAACATGAGATTTATGGAGATTTGTAGGAGTTTTGTTTGGGGTTAGGGTTTGTGACGGGTTTGAAGAAAAATGAGGATTTTTGGTGTTGTTTGATGCTTATTGATGGATGATTATTCTCTAGGGAGTGTTAGGAAGTATATGGCATGCTCGGGAATGATTGGGATCGAGTAGAACGGAAGTTGGACTGAATTGGTAATTTGCCATTGGAGGGCCAAAAGTGATATTTGGCATTTTGGGACTAAAATGCTATTTGGTTTATTTTGAGATTTAAATTATATGTTTTGGGGATTTAGATGATTGATTATTGATTTTTGGACTGTTAGAGGCTCAATATTAACTTTGGAACACTCTTGGGACTGATCTGTAATTTGTCAAGTCTTGAGGACTAAATGGTAATTTTACGTGATGTTCGATTTTTGAGGTTGTAGCATTGGATCTTAGATCGAAATAGGTTTCTAGAGATTTGAGTATGCATCTGCATTTCATGCATTCTGTATTGTTATAATACCACAGTTTGACAATTATCATGTAATAATTGTTTCAGCTTCGTATCCTGATCAGAGAGATTAGCCGACCCCAATGGTACGAGATTGAGCCATTCAACTTGGATTACAAGGTGAGTGAAATGACATTGTCAGACATATAGGCTGTGTCTTCTAAATAATGTTGTTTTTGATGTGTCTGAACATTTGGCATGTAATATGGAATTAATAAACGATAGGAATCCTAAAAGTTTGAATTAAGTGAAAACCTCTGCGATGAAATCCTGATTGGATATTTTTTTTGATGTTTGAAATAGTCCTGTATTTCAAAACAAACTTTTTTGACTGATTTAAGTATTTTGATCAACAACACGAAAATGTTTTCTGTAAAGAATATTTTCTGAATTTGTATTTCTTGGAAAAGAAGATTTGTTTTGGCTACTGGATTTGACTTTGTTTTTGAGAATGAGTATGTATCTGTTTATGTAAATATTTCAAAAATAGTTATATTCTTTGAAACTTGTTCTTTGATTTCTGCAAATTAGTTTTTATATGATTTGTCAGTGGTGTTTCCACTGTTATTTGTTTAAATTCTGCACTTAATTTTTTTGCATAAAAATTTAATTAACTATTCTGACTCGGGACACCTATGTTATTGGGTGAGCGTAACCTTTGCTATACCATAGTGAAGACTCAGTTACCATGGTAGGTGGTAACACTCAGTCATCAGGGTAGGTTGTGACCCGTGTGTCTAGCTAACACACGTGTAAGATTTTCTCGTGGCAGAGTCCAAGTATGAGACGTTATCAGTGGCGAAGTCCACGTATTTTGATTAGTGGTGGATTCCACATGTGATCTAGTGGTAGAGTCCACATATGATTTGACTTTGGTCCCATGTCAGCTACGTTTGGTGAGGCTGTATTGTTGCTTATTTTTTCGTAGTATATTTTCAGTAGTTTGACAAAGTATATCTTGCTGGAGCACGTGGACTACAATGATCGCTGATGTACTTAGATCAATTCCGTCTGATATAGCTTAGTGGCCCTTATGGTGGACAAAATACTATTTTGAGCCCTAAGGTTGTCGGTTATTAGCCTTTTTGAGTCGGGTACCATTTGGACTCCTAAGGTTGTTATTTTATTTTGAACTGATCTAGTCAACACAATTTTAGTATAATACAGGAATATGATCAGTGAGTATCAGCTATGTTCAGTTGGGAACTAGTTTTACATGACACGTTTTGCTAAAATTAAAGTTTCTACATGAAACGTAAGATTTCTGCATAATATGAAAATTTTTCTGCATAATCTTAAAACAAGTTTTGATATGTTTGCTTGTCTATTGTTTGCTTTGGTTGTTAGTGATTTCGAAATGAATTTCGAAACTAATATTCTGTATTAGCATGTATACGTATGTATATACTTATATCTGTATGCGGTAGTTTTGAAATATTTTCAAAACAGTTTTTGTGATGCCTTTCTCACTAGGGATTCTTACCCTTATTTCTCTGTTTCTTGTCTACTTTCCATTGTCTATTTCTCAGGTTCACATTTTGGCATTCAGCAACCGTCCGACATTTTGCACCTAGTGAAGTGTTTCACTTGATAGTGAGTGCCTTCTTAGTTTCGGGCTCATTTTGTTTTTGTTAGAGCTCTACACCGAGTTACTGTTGGGTTATCAGGTAGTATTTTGTTTTTGGATTTATATTTGATTTTGTATTATTTTCTTAAGCAACTAATATTACGATTTTATTTTGTATAACTTATATTACATATACTCATATGTTTTCAGTATCAAATGTTTTACACTTATTAAATGGTTAAATAATATTTTTATTAAATAAGTTGGGTATAACGTTTGATCTATGAGACTTGTGCAAGATGGATCGGGCTTCTATAGACGGTTCTCCTCGTACGTCGGTCGTGGCCTGACTTTGGGTCGTGACACAAACCATCTAAATTAATTTAAAGGAGTTAGCATATGTGTGGGTGATTTTTCTTGAAAAAACTAACAAAGTATGAAATGTCAAATTTTGATTTAACTCAATTACAACTCTAAACAAGAGCGAATGAAATATATTTTCATAAAAAGGATATTTATGTTTGATTAATCATATATGCCTTTAGGCTTTTGCTCCTCGATCGTCAAATAATCATAATTTTCTAATCATGGCACTTAAAACAATTTCATTTCTCACTTGATATTAACAAAGGTTATCAGTATAGTATAAGCTTAACAAACATTAAATAACATGATATTTGCTCATTTTTGCACTTATGGTTCAACCTTTCGAAAATAACACTCAATAGTATAATTTTTGTGCTTTTTTGTATTCGTAGTACGGTTAGTATTTCCGTTTAAAAAAAAAAACAACAATTGATGAGGTGACATTGACAGCGTGATGACTAGTATTTGAAAATTGACGGTCACGTCCTCATGCCGTCAATATAACGCCATCAATTGTCGTTTTTTAACGAAAATACTAACTCGTACAATGAATGCAAAAAATCATAAATGTGATGTTATTGAGTGTTATTTTCGAAAACTCGAATCATAAGTAAAAAAGTAATAAATGTTGTGTTATTTTATATTATTAAGTCTATAGTATATTATTATATACTATTCTGGTCTCTCGACACTCAAGCAATTCAATTTTTCTCCAAATTCTTTCAATTATAATTTTATTGGTCTAGTAACAATTAATGAAATCTGATTTATCGGTAGGAAATTACACGGCGTGGCATTTTTTGAGTTTTTTTTTGACTTTTTGATCAATACTTTTATTGAGTATATTTAGGAGAGAAAAATTTAGACTCCCTATTTTTCAAATATATTTTTTTATTTTCGCACATTTTTTGCAAACTAGAAGTACATATATATTCATATTAATTAATTATTGGACCTACTCGATAAATCAATCATGCTTTTCTTTTCTGTTGTAACAAAAAAATCACACTTTTTTTTAAATCCAGTAATAATTAAAACAAAAGAAAGACAAACAGATAATATAGGAACAGTGAAACCAAGATGTCCGGTAGAGAGAAAAGCGCACATCAAAACATTTGAAGTGATGGTTGCGAGGTTTGGTCCACGAATCCTAAGTGATTAAATGGACAACTACCAAATCAAACCTGCGCGTACTTTACACACACATCCGAGAAGCGTACAACGTTTTACACCTGAAACCGTCTAATTAACCGCAAATGTGGAAAGTAAATTGGCGGCAGTGTCAGGGAGACGTTTTTACCGTTAATTGTCATTGTCTTTTTTTTTTGATCGAATAATTGTCATTATCTGCTACATTAACGCGTGTGCAAACCAATTTCAAAATTATTAATCAGCAATTACTCTTTTTTTTTTGTTAGAAGAAAAAAAAAAAGAGAGGGATAACCGATGGTAATTTATTTTTGATAGGCGTGATCATGCGAACTGAGAACCAAACCTCGTCGACATAGCCCCAGCTACTAAAGCGAAGTAGAATGACCGAATTAGAGGCCTCAAAGTTCATTTCTAAAATAAGGTCTAAATACCTATAGGAAAACGCTCCCTCTTGATCTCTTAAGGTTGGGTATGGCTCACCACAAGACTCAAGTGATACTTTAACTACCTGGCCACCACTCGTGATGCTAATCAACAATTACTAATCAATCCCAAAAAGATAGTCTTATTTGTTTTTAATTTTCACAAGAATTAAGATTTATAATTAAATTAGTTAGAAAAAATATTTGAATTACTTTTTAAAAGCATTCTTGCTACAAACATTAATCTCTAGATATTTTGATTCATTTTGATATAATTGAGTATGGTATAATTTTAAAAAGATGTATCACTCTTTATTTACTATATAATTTACTTTTAAATGGGTTGCTTAGCATATCATTAGTATTAAGAGCCTATTTGTTTGGCATATTACTTTATCAAAAACAGTTGCAAAAATTACAACCACAATGATTATATATTTAGAGTTGTCGTTAAATATTAACTGAAACATAATTAAGTTACTTTGTTAATCTCCTTCAACACTCTCTTTGTGATAGGTCAATTTAAATATTAACTTGCAACTACTTTTTTCTATGTCAAATTGAGATACCGCAGCTGTTAAATACTCACACCTAAGATCGTGAGATTTTGGATTCAAAACATGAGATGAGTGGAATAAGTGAATTTTTCAAGAATTTTCAAAGTTATGGGAAGAGGCTCTCATTTTTTAGGCCTATAATCTATAAAAAAAATTGTTTTTTTCTCTTTTATTATTGTTTATTTATTTATCTAAAAAGTGAATAAAATGGATCAACCAAAAAACAATGTTGAAGATAACCGACAAAGAAATCGTCTTTAGCATTCTTCTCAAAATAATAACGGCTCCTAATCCATGCAATAAAGTAACACTAATCAAATAGTGGGACAAGTTCCAATCATTTAGTACTACTAAACAAATATTAAAATAAAATAATTAAGGTAAGTGCTATCTTTATCCACAAATTGTGTTGGTTCAAATTTGCATTATCTAAATCCTAACCAAACAGCATCAAAGATTCATAATCATGAAAGGCACATAATTTATATGCCTATAATCCAAATCTTGCATCAGCAAATTGATCTGACTCGCGTAAAAGGTATGAAAGAAGCAGAGAACTACATCCATCCTACTGTTTAAAAAAGAGTACTAGGAGATTTAGTTTCATTATTATAAACCCACAAAGATTAATAAGCTATTTGTCCTTTTCATTAAAATTTGATTACTTTTTCGTATATTTAAACCACAAGGATCTAAGTTTTTATGCACGATTCTCTACTGTTAATTTCTTAAACTAAAACACTTTATATATATATATATATATACGTATTTCATGAGAAAAAAATTTATACCATGTCTTTTGATAGTCGGTTTGCATTTTTTATTCTGAAATAGCTTATGATTGGTTTACTTTATTGAAGTGAAAAATATAGAACATCATCGAGTAACAATATGAATAACATAAAGTTTTACACTGAAAATGAATTTTCAACCATTAGTGCGGAAAATGACTCAAATACCAATAAACTATAAATCTATTATCATACTGTTGGAAAAAGCAGTATGTCCATGACGAGTGAACCGAACTCAGTTGGTCGAGGTATGAACTAAGATTGTGGACCGAAACCAATTGGAAAGCCCAATTGAAGAGAACCAAAGTCGGTTAGTCAATGTGTGAACCGAAACGACGAACCGAGACCAATTGGTAAGCCCAATTGAGTTGGGAATGAAAATGGACTCATAAAGCCCACGAGCCCATTTGAGGGCCTATAAAAGGAGCTTTGCTCCTTCCATTCTCACACACACCAAAAAACGCACTCCAAAGAGAGGGAGAGAGAGAGCTCTCCACCGGGAGAGAGCGAGGCTCAGCCTCCAGACCCCGAGTCCTTCACATATCACGTGTGGCATCTAGACTGCGAAACAGTCAGACATTCCTATTAACAACTCAACCGTGGTTTGCTCACAAGACCAACATAGAACTGGTCCTGCTCCACTGCTAACTTCTGCTGAAATCGAGGTTAGTAAGTTGAACCTATTTATTATATTGTTTATTAGTTAATCTGTATGCGATTCCTTCATTGGTATCAGAGCCAACATGAGTTTTTCAGAATATGTTTCAAAATTATTGTTGGTCTCTGTCTAGGATGCCTACTGTGATTTTTTGGAATTCGACTTTCCATCTCGAACGTCATTTTTTGTCCAAAGACAAATTCTGATAGTTGGAGTTTTAAAATTTTGACAAAATATTTGAGATCAGCGACTTGCAGACGTTACCTGCCAAAATTTCGTTGCGAAATTCCATCGGGAAGGTCGTCAAATCTACAAAAACCTGATCAAAAAATACTGAGTGAGGAGACACATATAAATTTATTCATCTGATAAGAACGGCGACGTGGTCGTTCTGATTCATCCACACGTGCAACTCAATTGCGACACTTGGCGGAGAGAGGAATTGGTCAAAGTTGACCAAAATGTTGACAATAAAAACACGACACGCGTCAGCGACGAGGGCATGTGAACTGAGTGTCGGTACCCAATCACTGCACGACATGTGGCAGACAATGCCACGTAGGCAGCCACATTATCGACACGTGGCATAATGATTTGTTCGACACATCATAATCGTATTCAATGATATGGTGACACGTGGCATAAAGGGCAACATGGCCTACACGCCATCTAGACATGTGGCGACATGTCAGTCAACTTGGACAATAAAAAATCGACACGTGTCTTCCTATTTGTGTTTTCTTTTTTTTGAAATTTTGTTTTTAATCCACTATTTTATCCCATCATTTTTTTCGGTTTGTAAATTTTGTTATATTTAATAATTAACTATAGTACCAATAATACATTGTATTCTAAATATTTTTTTAATAATTTTCAAACAAATTAACTATTCTACTAGTAATTATATTAAATAATTTTAAACAAAATAAAAAAAAAAAAAACTAGAAACTCTTCATCTTTCTCCCCCTCATCTCATTGGGTGAAAATTGGTTGAGTTTGACTATCTTGAGTTATAATATTTTCAATTTCAATATTTTCAAAATTTCTATTTCCAAAAAAATTTTCATTACTCTAAAATAAATATGCAAATATTAATTAAATATAATAAAATAAATAAATTAAACTATAGTAAAAAAGTAGACGAAATTTGAAAAATGTAATTGCAAAAAATAACTTTAGAAAATTTAAAAAATGTAATTGCAACAATAAAAAATATAAATAATTAATAAGAAAAATTTAGAGGAAAATAAATTTGTGAAAGAGTGTAGAAGAGATTGAGAGAGAAGAAATTGTGTAAATTGGATAGAAATGGAGTGACGTATTTATAGAGGTGAAAAAATAAAAAAAAAATAAAAAAAGTGAAATAACTGTTGAACCGCCGGTTCGACAGTTTTTGAAAGGGTGAAACCGGAACCTAAACCAAAACAGTCCGGTTTTGGTCTGCCGATTCC
>CAODLS010461637.1:0-16698 GCA_948243855.1 Flueggea neowawraea | reverse complement strand
TGTTCAGGCCATACTTAGATCGATTTGTCATCGCATTTATAGATGATATATTGGTGTACTCGAAGAGTAAGAAAGAGCACAATGACCACTTGAGGTCAGTCTTGCAGACTTTGTGAGAGCATCAGTTGTATGCTAAGTTCTCGAAATGCGAGTTCTAGCTTGATCAGGTGGCATTCTTGGGACACGTGGTGTCTAAGGAGGGGATTATAGTAGATCCGAATAAGTTAGAAGCAGTATTCCATAGGGAGATGCCTAAGACCGCTACTGAGATACACAGTTTCACTGGCTTGGTCACATATTATAGGAGGTTTATCCATGATTTTTCTAGGATCGCAGCTCCTATGACTGGGTTGACGCAAAAAGGAGTTAAATTTGTTAAGTCTGATAGATGTGAAGATAGCTTTCAAAAGCTAAAAAGGTGTTTGACGAGTGCTCCAGTTTTAGTGTTGCCATCAGGCTTTGGGGATTCGCAGTATAATGTGATGCTTCAAGAGTAGGACTACGTTGTGTGTTGATACAGTATGGCAATGTGATTGCTTATGCCTCAAGATAGCTTAAGAGGCATGAGCAAAATTACCCGACACATGACTTAGAATTGGCAGCAGTTGTGTTTGCACTCAAGATTTGGAGTCATTACTTGTACGGAAAGACTTTTGAGATCATCACAGATCATAAGAGTCTGAAGTACATCTTTGGGCAACGAGATCTGAATTTGAGGCAGAGACGTTGGTTGAAATTGCTAAATGATTATGATTGTACTATATCATATCATCCTAGCAAGGCTAATGTCGTAGCTGACGCTTTGAGTAGAAATTCGATGGGAATTTTGGCTCACATCACAGATGAGAGACGACCTGCAGTGTTGGAGCTACAGAGATTGATGAAGAACGGAGTTGAGTTGCAATTTGATGACTCTGGGGCTTTGCTTGGGCATATGGAGGCAAAGCTTGTATTATTGGATCAGATTCGAGAGTTTCAGAAGAAGGATTCTGAGATGCAGAATTTGATCAGAAAAGTGAGATCATCAGGTGTACCGGGGTTCAGTGTTGATGATTCATGAGTCCTTTGGTTTGGACTGAGATTGTGTGTACCATTGTCTGGTGGGCTACGCGAGGAGATTATGACCGAGGGTCACAACTCCACATATTCTGTACACCCGGGCTACATTAAGATGTATCAGGATCTTTGAGAGTCATATTGGTGGTCGGGTATGAAGAAAGACATAGCTGAATTTGTTGGTCGGTGTTTGACCTGCCAGCAGGTTAAGTTCGAACACCAACGTCCTTCTAGATTGATGCAGCAATTACCTCTTTCGGAGTGGAAGTGGGATCGCATCACGATGGATTTCATTGCTGGGAAGCCAAGGACACCTTCGGGTTATGACTCGATTTGGGTGATTGTGGACCGATTGACGAATCGGCACATTTTCTGCCTGTCAAGAAGACATATGGAGTGGCACGATTGGCAAAATTGTACCTCAATCGAATTGTATGCTTACACGGTGTGCCTATTTCCATAGTGTCTGACAGAGGATCGTAGTTTACATCCCAGTTTTGGCGTAAACTTCAGGATGAGTTGGGTACTCGATTGGATTTCAGTACTGCTTTTCATCCGTAGATAGATGGGCAGTCCGAGCGTATGATTCAGACCTTGGAGGATATGTTGAGGGCGTGTGTTGTGGATTTTGCCGGGAGTTAGGATTATCACTTGCCATTGGTAGAGTTTGCTTATAACAACTCGTGAAAATAATGATTTAAAATCTTAAATGATTTTAATACGCCTTGGTGCATGTTGTTTGTTGTGATTGCAAATGGTTTTGAAATAGATTTTCAAAAGGCTATTATTATATAGTGTGTATATTTATATATACTTATGAATACTGCTTGTGGTATTTGCGAACTGTTTTCAAAACAGACTCTGTGAGGCACGTATGAGGCGCTCTGGAGTGTTATTCCTCACTGAGATTCACCCCCATTTTATTTTCTGTAGTGGATGATTCTATCTTCCAGGTGCACAGATTTTGATTTTGGCGTTTATTCCGCATCTTGGCCACCCGTGAGGAGATATTTGGGTTAGTAATGCCTATTGTTCGGGCTTCTGTTATTTTGTAGAGCTTCGTACCAGATTACTGTGGGGTGTTGGGTTGTATGTATACTCTGATATATTTATTGTATTTGGTTTACCAGAGTATATGGTTTGTATACGTTTGTTTTATATTTTTATATATTGAGTTATATATAAACTGTTTTAATCTATAAAATATTTTTCCAATAAATGTTTTGGAAATTAAATGATGGGTAGAATTTCTGAATCTTTGGAAGGCTTATGCGGGATGGGTCGGGCTTCCATAGACGGTCCGCCTCGTACCCTGGTCATGGTCCCGAGAATGCATCGTGGCAAGAGGTAAATGAGAATCCCAACTCCCTGCAAAATCTACAACACACGCTCTTAACATATCGTCCAAGATCTGAATCATGCGTCCGGACTAACCATCAGTCTGTGGGTGAAAAGCGGTACTGAAATCCAATCGAGTACCTAACTCTTCTTGCCATTTACGCCAAAATTGCGATGTGAACTGAGGTCCTTTATCTGACACTATGAAAACTGGCACACCATGTAGACATACAATCTTGTCAACATATATCTTCGCTAGACGTGCCACTCCATATGTCGTCTTAATAGGGAGAAAATATACTTACTTGGTCAATCGATCAACGATGACCCAGATGGAATCATACCCCGACGATGTCCTCGGTAGTCTTACTACAAAATCCATAGTGATGCAATCCCATTTCCACTCTGGAAGGGGTAATTATTCCATCAACCCAAAAGGACGCTGATGCTCGAACTTTACTTGCTGACATATCAAGCATCGACTAAATCTGGCTCCACTCTGCCCAGTTGGTTGTACTACGTTGTGGCTCTGAGTACTCTGAGATCTCTACCCTCTAGATGAATGTCAGCGTCCCGGCTCCGACTGATACCTCTAATCGCGGCCCTGCTAGCGTCTAGATACACCCTATGTCTTGGCCCTCTTGGGCTCTCTCAGATGTCTCTCATCCATATACTCCATCCCTCTGGCAAACTCAGCCATCTGCCTAACAATGGTCAATCCCAAAGTCGCCACTACTCTGCTGATCGTGGGTCGCAACCCATCTAGGAATTTCCTAGTCCTTGAACTTGTCATCATATTCTGTCATCGACATATCCGGCCCCTGAAAAAAATTAGAAAACTCATTTGCCTTCCTATCCCGAATGCTCCAAGGAAGGACAGAATAAATGAGATCCTCTTTAAATCTGGCCCAACTAAAACCCTCTCGAGCCTCAAGGCTTCTCCACCATCTGGCTGCTCAGCCACTCAGGAGAAATGCCCCAAGTCTGACCCTACTGGCATCATCAGTAATGCCCTGAGCCTCAAAATGA
Source organism: Flueggea neowawraea (assembly GCA_948243855.1). NCBI lineage: Eukaryota > Viridiplantae > Streptophyta > Magnoliopsida > Malpighiales > Phyllanthaceae > Flueggea > Flueggea neowawraea. Next base: position 13,275 of record CAODLS010461637.1, on the reverse strand, counting down.
TGCTCCACCTCCAAAAAGAAATTATAGGGATCCTCCCCCATCACACCAGATAATCTAGGAGGTTGTAGCTTCATGAACCCATCTAGGATATCATCCCCCTTAGGCTGTGGTACAACCACAATAGCATCAACTGCGACCCCCTCTGGCTGTGACGACTGAGCTTGTGACACTACTGGCGAAATTATAGATGCCCAACTGGCAGAACTGGCTGATCAACTGTGGCTTGTCCTGGCTGAGCTCTCTCTAAATGCTTGAGAACTCTAGTCATACATTCAAACATCTCCATTTGAGCGCTAATAAGTTACTGGATTTGAAGCTGCTACTGAGGTACTAGTGCTGCGGCTTCTGGCGTACTATGTGAATCATGCGAATCCATAGATGAATGAGCAACAGGCTCAACAGGCACTCGTCTAGGTCTACCTCGACCTCTACCCTACCATGTGCCATATCTATAGATACAGACAGACAAAACACATATGCAAATGTCAGCATGTTACATGATCGCCACAGTTACAGACATATATCAAAAGGGTATACAGAAGCAATTGGACTGACTCGATCAAAGATACCCATGCTACACACCGATCCCAACTATACCAATACCCTAGATTTATGAAACCTAGGCTCTAATACCACCCTTGTCACGACCCATAGTCTGGCCCGTGACCGGCGTACGAGGCAGACCGTCTGTGGAAGCCTGATTCATCCCGCACAAGCCTCTGTGATCAGATATACTACCTTACTTATCAAAATATTTATTTAAAATATTTATAAAAGCATTTATAAATGAAGTAAATCATATATATAAATATAAATACCAATAAATAAATATATATATATACATATACCGTATATCAAAATATCAGTGAAAATATAAAATCATCAGAGTAAACCCCAAAATACAAAATGAAGCTCAGTATCCCAGTACTAACCCGATGTGGAGCTCTATGACATAGCAAAGTCAAGTCCCGAATGAGGGCACTCACAATAGCCAAAGCGTCTCACTAGGTCGAGGTATGGGTCAGATGTTGTGCGTCCAAAAGATGTCACCTGCGAACAAAAGTATAACATGGACAACAGAAGAAAAAGGGGTAAGATTCCCTAGTGAGGAAACAGCACTTCAGACCACCTCGTACGTGCCTCACAAAGACTGGTTTGCAATTCTTTTTCAAAATACCGCACACGTACATATATACTATATAGTATACACACTATATATATAGTATATTTTCCAAAATACGTTTTACCAAAACGTTCACATCCAGAACATTCACATGCATTCATGCAATACACATATATACATATATATATATATATATATATATATATATAAGGATTCATAGTACGGGACCAGTATCAATATCAATATAGCAGTGTAGACTCCGCCACCTGACTGCTCAATAAACGTGTGTATCTGGCCGGATGCACGGTTATCCTATTACCCCACTAACTAGGGCATTGACAAAGCATTGGTATACCAAAGGTTGCATACCCTGTAGCCGGGTGTCATCATAGTCTGTGTGATACATACATAGTATTTTACATACAATCATGCAATATCTTTTCCTTCATTCCATTATTTACAAAATGCTCTTGTATATATATACTCATATATACTTTAGATTTTTCATATCAAAACGTTGGTTAATAATAATCACATACCCAGATTATTAATTAACCCAATACTTATTAGTCAATTTATGTCATAGCCAAACATATCAAAAATAGCATACTTAATTTTGAAGACACAGCCTATGTGTTTGAAACTGCTATTTCACTCACATGGTATCCAAAGCTGTGGATCCAGTCAAATATTGCTCGCGGGTGGCTACTCCTGCTAGCAGGCACACTGAGCTATACATATATAGACATAGCAAATATCAATACGTGGTGCTTTGATGGTACCGATGCATGTATGTGGATGCAAATGCCGAAATAACTCGTTGGTATCGATAACTTATGCCAAAATACCCAAACTCTCATTTCGATCTATACCCGATCGATCAATCACTCATATTGGCTGCAATCAGCCTCTCAAGCAAGGATCTAGCCTCAGATCCTACAAACAACTTCAAAATCATCAAGAATCCAAATCCCCAAATTCGGACTTCTTGACCCACTCGACACAAATCATCAAATCTTGACGCCCAACGTCAGATCTATGTATTTCTAACACCTATCTATCATAATACATCAGATACAACTCCGGATCTGATGAGAAATCTACCAAAATTCAGAACCCTAGCTCGGATTAAACTCATTTCGTTCAAACAGGAAATCCTTAGAAACTGAAGCTAGAATCCTGTGGTTACAACCTTAACCAAGCTTAGTCTACCCGTATTTAACTTCCTTTACAACAGAAAAGGAAGATCTGAACAAAACCCCAAAATCCGTTCAAAACCCTAGATGAACAAATATAAGGTGAGATGATGGAAAGAAGAGATCAAAGAATGATTCTTAACTTTAGAATCGCAATGGAAGTGTTGAGGAGTGATTGCAAGTGCAGAGGAGTAATTGCAAGTGCAGAGGAGTAGTTGAGAGAGTGATTTCGGTAGTTGAGATGAGTTATGACAGAAGAGCCGTAGGTGGGTGTATTTATAGAACCTCAGAACTGAAACGTGGCATTTCATTTAATGCATTCGAAAAAGGCCCATCTACTTGCGTTGAACCTTCTTCTATGCACGTTGACTGAGTACTACGTGCATAGACAAAGCTCATGTGTGCATAGACGGCAGATCTGGCGACCTTTCCCTCACGGATCCACGATCAACGTGCACACCACCTAGTGCTATGCATGTAGATCACCATGCTCACCACAGTTCCAAGTCCAAATAATGTCCAACGCACACAGACGTGCCGAGACACATTCACGGTCTGGATCAGACATCCATCTACGCACGTAGTACAATCACATACGCACATAGACAACCCCCTAACCTCAATCTATGTGCGTAGGACGCTCCTCAACGCACACAGATGACTTACTATGTGCTTTGCACACACAAACCACCTCCAAACATTCTCGATTGAAGTTTAACACCTTGAAACCTTGAATTTCCCTGAAGTCTTGACGGAATACCATCAAATTCCGATCAAAACGAACAGGATATTAGAGTTAAAGACCATAACATATTCAAGACATAGTTAATGTATGTTAAGATGATGCTAAATGGAAATAGAAGCTACTAGTTCATTCGAGACCAAGAATAGCATACGCAAAGCTTGGTTAACATACGTAAAGGTAGTCTAACATACGTAAAGGATGAAGACAAACAAAAATCTTCCGACCGTTGACGAGGATATCACAATGATTGAAACACAACGGTTAGATTTCCAAGGTAACATATGGTACACATACATTAACATATGTAACTGTTGATTAACGTACATTAGGGCGTTCAAGAAGGTTTAAATAGCATTAATTGTACTGTAATAGCTATTTGATGAAGTCGAACAGTCATATGGACTAGAAAGGCTATAAATGCATAAAGAAAGGGCAAAGAAATAATTGAAGAACATAAGGTACCATTGTGCTAAAAGTCTCATCAACTACAACCATTAAAAACACTAGGATCAAGTTGGAGACAAGATCAAAAGCATCAAGTTCTTATACTCAGCACTAGCATAGTGCTTCATTCTTTGTATTATTTTGCATACACTTTGAGTGTGGGAAAGGTTAGTTGTGAATCTAAGAAAACAACGTTGTAAGGGCTTTAGAGGTGTGAGCCTTTAGAGAAATCAACCTTCGTTAGGCCTTAGAGGTATGAGCCAAAATCAACCTTGAATGAGGCTTTAGAGGTGTGAACCAGGAGTCAAACTTGTAATTAGCCTTATTGGATTGAACCGGAATCAATAATCGATATAGTGAATTTGGAAAAATCATAAGTATGGAATTTATGTAGTGGATGTAAGCAAGATTGGTTGAACTACTCTAAATCTTTGTGCTATTTCTTATCTACTCCTTTAAGTCAATCAAGGTGACCGAAAAAATCTCCAACAATTGGGAGTATTTAGAAATATATGCCATCAATCGAGCTGCCTTGGTTGGTGGGAAATATTTCTCAAAAAAAGTTTCCATAAGTTGATCCCATGTCACTATCGAATTCAATGGAAGACTTCTCAACCACAACTTAAAATTTTTTTTCAATAAGAATGGAAACAACCAAAGCCTATGGTATCCTCCAACACCACATTGATCTTAAATGGGTCACATATCTCAATAACGCTTGTTATATGGGCATTGAAGTCTTCATGAGTTTTTCCATCAAATTGGACTTGATTTTGCATCATTTGGATAATTTGGTGCTTTATCTTAGAATTTTTAGCTGTGATTGCTAGTCTGGCAATGTTAGGAGCTACTCTGTGGGGTAGAGGCCTTGCATAATCCATCATAGTTCTTCTTTCTTCAGCCATGTTTTGTACTCCAACATCATTTTTCTCTTCACTTTCGTTACTTGCACTTTGTTGTTTTTCCTCAACTTCACTAACCTCAATTTCTTCACTCTTGCCTATACCCTTGCTTCTAGTGGCAAACAACCTCTCCAAATTGGGAAACACTTCCTCAAGTGAAATGGACTTACTCCTTGTCCTTCCAGTCATACACCTAGAAAATTAACAAGATAAAACGAACACAAGCAAAGCATAAGGCATGAAGCAAATGGAGCAACTAACAAACAAGGAAATAACAAAAAAAAAAAGAAAATTAATAAAGATCTAACATTTCTAATATCAAGCACCAATCCCAGTAATGATACCAAAAACTTGATACACCTCGAAACTAAATGGAGATCCTCTTCTCAAAAAAGTATACAGATCGTTTAAGTATTAATAGTGGTCTTCGAATCTGGATATTCTACCCAAAGGATTATTTTGAATACTAGTACGTACAATCTTCATATTATCTACCCTATTCAAGTGTAAGATTTCAAGGACATTAAAAAAAATCAAATCAAAAAGCAAAGAAACTCGAATCAAATGAAACAACTAAGAGAGAACAATATAGAAATCAAACAAACACAACCAAACAAATGCAATAAAAACAACCAAACAAATTAAATAAGCTAGAAATGAAATTATAAGTGGAGCTCACTAATTTACTAATTATATTTTCTCGAGCTATAATTAGCCAACCAATCAATTAGTTAACTCCTTTTATCTAGCAATACTGATTTAATGATTAGTGCTATAAGTTCTTTCAAGCCCTCCAATTAAAACCCACAGTTTTAATTACCTTAAGGTGGATTAGCTCTATCTTTAACAACTAACAACTAATACATGCTTGTTAATCTCCTGGCTTCTACGAAGGTTCTTTCTCAAACAACCTTGATAGTCCAATAATTAACCCAGAATGGCCAAATCTAAGAGTGAATGCATTCAATTATAGATTTACAAGAACCTAATGACAAAATAGGCAACAAGCAATCAATTCAACTCACTACATCACATGAGAGATTACATAATTGAGTAACCAAAGAAATATAGTCTAGAATCGTCAAAAACAGGTCAAATAAGCACAAAATCAATAAAATCACAAAATCAATAAAATCACAAGATATAAAATATAAAATTTAATAAAAATAAAGCAAGAGAGATGAAAATAAATACCAAACTTGATTGGAATTGAAAATGGCAATGGAGTACTACAAAGGAATTGCTCTTAATTCTAGAATTTGTTGACCGTGTCTAATGGTGGCTACTAGATGCCAAAATGGAGGATTTGGTGGGTATAAATAGGGCACACATGGCACACAACCCTAGGACTATAAATAACCAATTTGTCCCTAAATGATATCACAAGAGAGAAAGAAACGGATCAACATTCATACGCCATGTCATCAACTTTCTTCCTCTGTTCAGCATGCGTTCGCAGCCATGACGCAACTTTCACAACCGTAAATCTCACCTCTTCACTAGTTTCAGTCATGAAACTTTTTTTCAGGCCATGAAGAGAAATAGAAGGTTCTCCTTGAAGTCACGACCATGACATGATCTTTCACGGTTGTGATTGTTGGCACATTCATCTGTAAGTGGTTTCACCGCCGTGACAGACATTTTCACGACCGTGAACTTGTTCCTTTGCTCTCTTCTCGCCCCTTAGGCGTTCTTTTGCTCCATTTCTCTCCTCGCCTAGGTTCTTTTTACTTTCTTCCGCTCAAATCCTCGCCATTTTCTGATTTCGTCAAGAACAATCTAAAAGTGTGTAAAAATATAAGAAATCAATTTATGGTACACACCGAAATAAGTAAAATGGCATAAGAAAAGACAACATAAAACATACATATCCACCCCCGCAGTCAGGCATTTGCGTGTCTCCAAACAAATTGATTAAAAACAAGTCACTAATTGCTTAAGCAAGTTGAGAGACACAAATTGATTAGTGGTTTGGTCTTTAATATTCATTATTGTTTTCATTAATGCAAGGAACGTTGGATTGGTATATACATCTCAAACCAATCGAGATTCTTTTTTTTTTTAATTTCCTTAATTCTTTGTTACTCTACTATTCTTTTTTCATCATGTATTATTGATTCTACATCTTCCTGTGAAATCGATTCTGATTTTTTATACAATATTTTTTCCGGATTTGTTAAAATTCATCTCCTATTTTTTTTTATAAATCAAATCTTTATTGATTAAACCAAACCACCAAAGTAGTGACTTTGTAGTAGAGGGAAAAACTCATGTTTATATCATAACATGGACAAAGCCCTGTGTATCAAAAAATAGTTAAGCATTTCGCCACAAGACAATAGCCTCCGGACATTTATACACAGTATTATCCGAATGCGAAAAGCTCTTATCATTAAACTTAATCCAAAATATAACATGACAAAAACATCTATGAACTAACTCAAAACACTGGTATGACTTTGCGAAGAAATCATTTGATTTGTTGCTTTCCATAGTTCCCACATTAGCAATTGCCAAATAGCTCGCCAAAAAACCCGTTGTATTTCTCCTATAAAAACTGATGCCCATTGCTCAAAGAAACTACGCCAAGAGAACTAAAATTGAGACTGGCCATTTTCCAGCGGAATTAAAAGCTGATAAACGGTAGCATCTTTGCTCCTAGATAAATGGAAAAGTTAGGAAACAGCTCTTTCAAAAATCCCTTCTCCACCCACAAATCTGTCCAGAAACGTGACACTCCATTATGAGGTCTATACTGTATGTTGTCCATAGAAAAATTAACCTGTTCATCCTTAAGACAAAGCCTGCAAATACCTCTCTAACTAGGTGACAAGTTTTCCCAATGAAAATCACTATCACCAAAAATAATAGGACAAATATCATTTGATTTCATTATTTGGATCTATAATGAATTTTCATCCACTGATTTCAACTTCCACAGCCATTTCAGTAATAAAGATTAGTTCCGTTTCTGTAAGGTAGGCAAGCCCAGCCCTCCCTTGTCCAGCGGTTTGCATAAATCAGACCATGCCAATTTAGCAAGCACTCTTTCACGGAAACTGCCTAATAATCGTCTCCAGTTGACGTTGAATCCTGGTGGGCATTCTGACGGCTGATATATAATAAACCAGTATCCCAAAAATTATCAATTTTACTAGTACCAAACGACCTGCCATTGCAAGGAAGGTGCCCTTCCAAGACGCAAGTCGATCATTAACCTTCTGCACAATAGGAAGCCAATCATTAAGCGTTAGACTTTTTGCTTTAAAGGTAATCCCAATTACTTAGCTGGCAGCGACTCCACTTTACATCCAAGCATAGAAGATATCCGATTTACCACTCAACAATCCATCCCGATCCCAATTAAGGAGCTCTTGCATAATTTAGTTTGAGCCCAGAAATGGCCTCAAAAACTCGAACAATGCTCTGTAAGTTTCTCACCCTGAGTGAAAATCAACGTGTCGTCAGCGAATTGCAACACCGAAATTGGAGATTCGAACTCCATCAATCAACCCTTGTGAACAAGCACTGTCAAGCAAACATTTAATTGTTTTCACAGCCAAGAGGAACAAGAAAGGAGACAAAGGATCTTCCTGACGTACTCCACGCTATGTCAAAAACTCATTATTCGGGCTCCCATTTATCTACACCGAAGCTCTAGCCGTAGGTAAGATAGTCTTAACCCACATCAACCATTTTGAACCAAAACCCATATGTTCCATTGCTTTCAAGATAGAACTCAATGAGATGCTGTCATAAGCCTTTTGAAAATCAAGCTCTAGCAAGAAACCAGCCCGGTTTGTAGTTCTCATGCAATGAATTACTTCAGTGGCAATCATGGAACATTCAAGAGGACTTCTATTCTGGATAAAATCATGTTGAGTGTTGGAAATAATTTTATCAAGATAAGGTCGAAGTCGCAGAGTCAGTACCTTCGTAATGACTGAATATACCATTAACCAAGCTGATCGGTCTATAATCTTTAACTGAGTGGAACCATGAACTTTGGGTATTAAGCAAATAAAAGCAGAGTTCAAGCCGTGAGGAATGGTCCCAGAATCATAGAGTTGCTGGAACATTTGCATCACCTCTTCCAGGAAGAAAGTCCAAGCACGTCTGTAGAAAAAGAAATTGAAGCAATCCGGTCGGGTGACTTATTCTCGCCAAAAGAACAAATAGCCTGAAATATTTCTGTACTCACCAACGGCTTTTCTAACTCAACAACTGCAGCATGACTCAATCTACCAAACGGCAAACCAGTCAAAGAGAACTCGACTTCCGTTTTACTTGTAAAAAGACAAGAGTAAAACTCTTACACCTTTTGTCGTACATCCTCATGAGCCGAATAAACAACCCCATGTTCTGTAATACAACTGATTGCATTGACTTTAGAATGTAAAAGAGCAGTGGTATGAAAGAATGTTGTGTTCTTATCACCAAATATCGTCCACTTTACCCGAGATTTCTGATGCCAAAGGGATTCCAAGTGTCTTGAGAATTGCCCCTATTTTAACTAATTGTCATTTCTCAATTCACAAATTTATATTTCTTTTTCTTTTTCTATATCCTGTTATTTAGTCGATTATATGAATTCTTATATTGGAGTTCATTATATGAATTTCATCATCATATAATTTGAAGTTGTATCTTTTATTAAGGATTTTTCAGTTCTTGATGTGTTAGAATTGTTGCAATTGTGTTCTTGAGAAATTCACAGTACCAGCATCCGAAGAATGGTTGTCCCATTTGAATTGTTAACCCACACGAAATTTTTATGTACATAAAAATTGTTTTATTTGATTCTTAATTAATTATGTATCCAAGTAGCACATTTATCAAATAATTGGTATTTTTATTTTTGTAAGTTTTTTATTATATTTTTTTCTTTTATTTTCACTTTTTATAAAAATATAAGAAATTATTCAAAGGACAAAGTAGTGAATTGAATAATTCCGCAATTTACCAATTATACTTATCAAGCAGATAAATTATATTCATCACTTAATTTCCAGTTTATGCTAAACAATTTTGATAAACAAATTCAAAAATTTCAGCATTTAATAGTTAAAATTTAGCACTTGATATTTCAATAATTAATTTTTAGTTTTATCAAATAGATCCTTTAGTTATATTTTAGCATTTCATGGTAGGAATTGGCAAAAGATCAATTTGAGAGTTAAATTGAGACAAACGGAGTGAAGAAATGTCTAACATCTCATCTAAACAGATAATTGAAATTAGTAGATCAAGTTAGCTATCTTAAAATTGTTGTCCAACGATTCACATCGGATAGGTGGGAATACGGAAAGACTTATTGAGTAACTCAAATTTAAACTTTTGTGTGTAGTAATTGGAAGTATATTAATTGTTAGATATTACTTAAGAATTACTTTGTGCTTATGTCAGACCGTAACAATTATGTTATCAAAACTACTTTGTATACGATGGTTGTGCAAACCGCAACTAATGACAATGGTGGGGGAAATATCAGTTGTTGAGAGGAAAGTATTGAATCTAAGCAAATCTCATATCACCAAGTTGAGTTTAGATAGATTCCACACTGACAAAATACAATAGAGACCTTGGTATCCTAATTGGAAGGCTAGGCAATAAGGGCGCCGCAAACCTAATGGGGTAAAAAATGCAACATTCTACTTAAGCAGACAATTGAAGCTAGTAAGTCAAGCTAGCTATTGTGTAACTATTGCCCAAAGTCCCAACAGGGTAGAAGTGAGAATATTGAAATATTTTTAACTATAAGGACCTGACTATTTAAGTGACCCAAACTTGAACTTTGGATTAATGATTAGAAGCTTATTAATTGTCAAATCTTGCTTAAAGATAACTGCATAATTATACTGAGTCGTGACAAATACAAGTGGAAGCTTGAAGAAAAATAAGGCAGACTAATCCTAACTATGATAGCCATGACTGATTAAGCCTTCTATTGGTTAGACCGTAACTAAAAAACTTTGAAGCTGCTGCAACTAGGTAGCCTCAATTCAATCACGATTGTGCAAGGATGGAGAATTGTGCAGGGACGCGCAAAGATATGTGTTCACACTGGTTTCCGACATTTTTACTTGATCCTTACGCAAAGTTAGGGCATATGAAGGCTGATACATATAATAAATCTATTTTTAGTCTTGTTTGGGGCTTTTGGAACTTTGGAGAGAGAACAAAACATAGAAAGCTAAGGTTCATTAAGCGATTGAAAAGCTGTGAAAATTAGAGTTTTCATTTTTTTCCACTTCTTAAACTCTATGTCTATTGTGCTTTATTAGGATTTAATGTTTCTATTTGCTATTATGTTTGTATTTGGTTGTGCCATCCCTCTTCTTGCCAAAAACCTTAATCCCTTGTTTCCTTAACATAATGATTCAATCCTAGTTCTAAGACGCAAATTTTTAGTCATATTTGAGGACCACTATTGGTGAATACTGAAGCGCGTTGCCAAACTTGAAGGTTCAACATTGTTCGTGATCTTTCTTCAGGATTTTTTACTTTGATTTACAAGGTAAACACTTGCAACACCAACTTTATCGTATATATCGATTCTCTGCATGGAACTTGGTGTTGGGTAGTGTTCAAAATTTTTTAAAATTCTGCTAGTTTTTCCTTCTTTCAGCTGGCAAGATTTGTGTGATAATTAGCTAGCGAGATTTGTGTTGATTGCAATATTGTAGGGAAGCCTATTTGTTTCCTTGTACATATCATTCTCTTACCTAAAATACGAGTCTAGGTCTTCTTATTCTTTTGTATAAATACCTCCTGTAAATGTTAATACAGTAACGAAAAATACTCACAGAAAAACATATTTTTTGTATTCTTGCCCATGCTCAACACCTTCATGTTACCAAACAAAAGATTGTGTTGGTGTTGGTTAAATGACACCAACATATGGATAGCTCTGCCCCCAAGTATTCGAACTATACTGAAGTTTATTGAATACAAAATAAAGTCTTATATAATAAGTAAATTACTGAATGCCATCCTTTGACTAATAAGGCTTTTCAGATGATGGGAATTTAGCTAATCATGCCATCCCTAGAGCATACACAACATTATGTTTTAATTTGTTTAATTGACAAGGATTTGGGTGCTGAAGCTAAATTTTAGGAAGTCACAATTAATTGGCATAGCAATTTACTTAAAAATACAAACACAGATCAAATTTATTTATATTTATAGATATCAGAATTGTACATAATTGTACTAAAGTTGGTACATGGGTGGTTTAGCATAACCACTTACCTGATTGAAAAGCTATCAAGTCCTATATTCTGCTTGAATACAAATGTACACATTTGGAGTAAACTTATACTACTTGAAACTAGGGCAACACTTATAAATAACCAATATAGATAATAGCAATAGAAAGTATCAAAATACATATATTCTACAATCCAAAGTCACAGAGGCCACGAGTTGGCTCATGGGGGTACAAATGAGCTGCCCAACCCATGGATCGGCTCGTGATGAATAAATTCATAATGAGGCAGTTCATACTCTTTGTGGATTGGCTTGCAGTGGTATTTTGTGAGTTTGCCACTTTTAGGCTTTGATTCTATGTGGTTCTTCATGTTTTTAACACTCCCATACATTAAAATATGATTACAACATAACAAGCATCACATAACAACACATCAAAAGACAGAGACTCTATTCTATATAATATATTAAGACACTAGACATTGAGTACAGTTAATGCCACATGTCATTTCCTATTATTTTCAAGTTTTTTTAATATTTTTAAAATTTAACTATACGGTTACTATTATATAGATTACACATCTCCATCTCTTCCTTATTTTTCTACATCCTCTCCTCTTTTTATATCGCCTCTTTTCGAAACCTTCTCTCTGCAAAACCGCTACTCTCCTAAAACCGTCTACTTATCCTATTTTTCCTCTTCTCAAACAGTCTCTCTTCAACTGTTTCTCTCCTAAACCCGTCTCTTCCTTCTTCAATTTCTTCTCTCTTTTCTAATTCTTCTCTCAAATGACATGTTTGAAGAATTATATTGTTTAGGGTTTTTTTTCTTTTCCTTTTTCACAGTTCTCCTAAAGGTCGATACGGGGGCGCATCGATGCCAGATGGATGTCGAGCGAGTCAGTTCAATTTTCGATTTGGTCATGTTTACAAAATATCATCCTGCACTCAGCTGAGTAATGAACAGAAAACTCACTTGATTACAGGTTTTAGCAGCAACTCATACACCTGCTGAGACGGGAAAGAAGTGGTTCCAGGGAACTGATGATGCTGTGAGGCAAATTACATGGGTATTTGAGGTAATTAGATAACTTTATTGTTTTCTACATTGAATGTAATGCTTCCACAGTTCAACTTTTGAACTTCAAATGGTGTTTGATAAAATTTATTTCTAATTCTGTAGGATGCCAACAACATGAATGTCGATAATATACTGATTTTGTCTGGAGATCATCTTTACAGAACGGATTATATGGACTTTGTTCAGGTATTTCATTTCTCCTGCAATGGAACAAATTAAATTGGACATTTTCAAAGCTTTATTGACTCACATTTTGGCCATATATTGACAGCATCATCTTGACAGCGGCGCTGATATAACTATTTCGTATGCGGCAGTCGGTGAAAGGTATGCTCAACATTTTTTTCCCGTTTTCCAATTTTGGTAAAATTTAAGTTGTATCCTATTATTAATTAACACATATATTATGTTGTTTCAACTTATCCAATCAAGAATTTAATTTGAATTATCATTACAGTACTAATAAATTTGAATTTAAACTATGATGATAAAAATAATTTGAAATCTATAGTTTACACTTATATTGTTATCTGTGTATACATCTAACCAAATCAGCATCTTAAAAGCTTCTC
>CAODLS010461604.1:0-12798 GCA_948243855.1 Flueggea neowawraea | reverse complement strand
CATGTTAGCTTCAACTTCACATGAGTCTCATCAATTTGGCACCAAATCGACCATAATGATGAGCAATTACAAGAGAATTAGAAACAATAAGATTTTTAAGAGAAGCTGCCGTTGGGTTCGAAGAGGGAGGAAAAGAATTGGAAACCAAATAAATCTTGCAAAATCTATTGCCAAAAGAATGGTGAAGAGAAGAACACAAGTGTTGAAGAGTCTCGTGCCAGGTGGTGAATTCATGGATGATATTTCTTTGATTGAACAAACCCTAGATTACATTGTGTCTCTCCGAACTCAAGTTGATGTAATGCGAAGTCTTGTGAAAGCTACAGAGCTAGTGAATGGTAAATAATTAGGGAGAGTCATTATAATCAAGAATTATTACTTGATTCTTATTTATCTATTAGTATACCCGTATTTACCTCTTTTTGGGAATACTAGACTATATATGAAAGGAAAAAAAAAATTGTGAAGTGACATGTACAGATGAGCATATTTTTAAGTCAATTGAAGCTTAATTTCTCTTTTCAATCTGTATTTCTATTACGTATTAATTTCTACTAAGAATCGACTCTATAAATTTTTAATACTGGAGAAGGCTTTAGTATAATTAGAATATAATTTTACGACACTCTATAGTGCGTTTTAATTCTAATAATTTCTTTGTTTATATAAGTAATTCTAATAATTTCTTGTTCTAGCATTTTTTTTTCTTGAATCACTTCTTTTTGTTGTTGAATATTTTTCTTCATTAATTTTAGCTAGCTACTTCTTCATGCATGGATACTTCATTGTTCAACCAAAAGATGTGAAATTTCCCTCAATACAGTGGATGAAAAACTTCAACTTCAATTGGGCAAAATAGAGAAAAATAAAAAGCACAAAATGGGAAGAAGTTAATGACATTTTGTTCTTTTTACTTTTTTGTTAAAAAAACATAGTAAGTTAAATTGATAACTGAAATAAGTAACAAGATTAAGGTATTAGGTTGCTGTTGCCCCACTTGATAAAGGAAATTTTAACAAATTACTATTAAAAAAAATTACTATAATGTTTCAATATATAAGATTATATAAGCGTTCCTGAGAGGAAGACAAGGAGAGATCGAAGTTAGGCGTGCACGTCAATTGGATATGAAAATTGAATAGCATACCATTTGAAGCATTTCTTAGACAGCTGTTATATTCTTCTCTACTTATTTTGGTTAAGTGAAGGTGAAATGGTTGTGCATTATTGAGGCATGCATATACATCGTATATATGAGAGCAAAATTTAAGTTGTTGTGGACATAAGATAACAATGAAATGCCAAACTGCACACCCGTGCAAAGCCTCATTCTATATGAATTTCCTCAACTGCTTTGTTGTGGAAATGAGATTGCGAAAGCTATTAGTTGGAAAACCTTCGAAAGCCTGAAATCGTCAAGTTTTTAACTAAACCAGCTCGGATTCTTGGGCAGACATTGCATCATATAAAAAATTCAGTATCTCATACATGGATGTATTTAGATGTCCAAAATCTTTTCTTACTCGACAATCTTTGTAAGCTCTTATAATTATTTAAGTAGTTCAATTTATTTTCTCGATGTCGTAACTTTTTGTTTGCAAAATAACTTTGAGTAGTAAAGGTATTCCTAACTCCTCTAATTCACCCATTTGTGGATTGGATTAATAAAACTTCGTATTTATCAAAAAAAATGTGAAATTTAATAGATAATAGATTTTTTAAAAAAATAAAAATATTGACACAACTTAAAAAAAAATACTAAATGTTGTATACTGAAAACATGTTAAAGGTTTATTAAACATGATATCAAAACTTTAAGGAAACTTTTGTTGGAAGTGAACTAATTTCAATTTTTAATGTTAAAGATAATTTTAGCACTACTAAAAATTCAATTTTATCAATACCAAACAGTTAAACAAAATTCAAGATTATCTCAGTAAAATTAAATATTGCATAATTTGATACAAACATATATATAGAAGTCATTTACCTTCACGCGACGATAGTACTAAAGTCATCGACCTCATCCATGTAGATCATAAGAGATAAAATTAAAGGTATTGTTAGAGTTGGCAATCTAGTTGGGTCAGAAATGCATTAACAGGCTGAGTCAATTTAGTTGAGTCGATTTTACCGGTGAATCGGACGCTTATTAAAAGAAAAATTAAAGGTATTTTAAGAAAATATATACTATGGTTAATGGAACCTATTATATCAACACAATAGTCAACATTAATGAATGTCATAACCGAATGCATTACTAAAGCAGTAGTTAATGTCCATACAAGAAAAGTTAGCACGGTGCCAAAAGTCAATTCATGTTTCTCAATATTGTTGGCATCTGCATGATTCTCGACACTATATTTAGCACTCAATATAAGCTTTCATATCCATATAAATCTGAAAAAAATTACAGTACGTATAAAAATCATATTAAATGAAATAACTAAATTAATTGTATGATTAATTATGATTAGATTTCACGTCATAACTAAAGATAATCCAAACGCAGCAATAACTCTCTCCTTGTTTTGTTAATTGTTCACATGACAGTGAGTTGGCAATAACCCATCTAATAAATTTTGTCCATTCTCTATTACATGTTGCTAGCCAGCTATCTATTAATTGGCTTTCTTCTTCTTCTAGATATTAGTTCCAAAAATGACTCTTGTTGACTCAGCTATTTTTAATTATGTTTTTTTATTTAGATATTTTTTAATATCTGATTAATCTAAATTTAAATTAGATAAAACATTTGCAAACAATAAAATCTTTTCAACCAGATTTTTAAAATTTAATTATATTTACGTTTTAAATTAAAACCTTTAATTAAAGTAAAAAAAAAAAGTTTGTATCACTCTACTAATTTTAGATGGTGAATCGACTTGGCTTTAATTTAGATCTAGCAGTCTAATAGCCACTCTAGATAAGAGGCACATGCATGTATGGGTCATGAATATATAAGTTGAGATTTTATTTGAGAAATTTTTAAATAAATAGAATCTATGTAAGATTATGCTCGCATCTTATAAGTTTTATTATTGTAATCTACAAAAGTGTAATGTTAAAATGAGGAACATTTCTTATATGAAAGGCAAATAAATCCAAAAGGGGTGTGCTTTGTTTAAGGAAATTGGTTTTGGTTCCACTTTTTAATTTTAGGAAGTTTCGGAACTTTGTCTAGTCCTACACATGCATCCATTTATTATTTACAATCTAATTATGAGGCTTCGTTTTAATGTAATTTTGGTTTGCCCCTAAAGTAAATAAGAAATTGATATATATTCATTCAATCATCAAAGATTATTTTGTTTTATAATAAAGCATTGGAATCGAATTGGATGATCTAATAAAGTATTGGATTTCAATTCTTTCCCCGTTCATAAGCATAGAAAATGGAAAACATTTAGAAAGAGGCCTATCAATTATGGGAGTTCGGTGCTCAATTAGGTTTGTTCACTGATAATGGAAAGGAAGCGGCCATACAAACTTCGAAACAAAATATCATGAGCAATTTAACAAGCTCTTCGTGATATTTTTCTTGGTGAACACGGTGTTAATCATCAGGGGTTTTTTCATAAGCTGGATCTATGATTTTCTTTCGTATTCCTAGGTTGATTTTCTCGGAGATTCTGCTCATTGTTTTTCATTTTTGTATCGACGAATTAAACTTGTATCGAGATTTTCCTTGGAACAGATGTTTTGCTTCTAGCTGAATAATATACCATGCACAACGATTTATTGAAAACGTAACATTTTTCTTGAAATAGAATTTTTGAACTTACACTTCTTATATATATGCGAAAACAAGTGCAAATAGACAAAAACAAATTACACTCTTGTGAAAAAATAGGATTTTTACATAACTAATCCACCAAATAGAAAAATATTTTACAAATAACCACTTCAAAATTTTAACCAAATATGCCCATAATTTGGTGAAGTTATTTTTGAAAATAACCACCTATAAATTAAAACATAGATCAACTAGATCTTCTTAAAAATAGGTGTTGAAAACTTGATAAAAGCATATTTAAAGTTTTTGATTGACTAATCCCACAAATATAGGAGATTTTAAACATCAATAATTGGATTAAAAATATGCTAACAAATACGTATCAACAAAAAATTTGAAAAAAGCATAATATTTGAAGTTGTTCAAGTAAATTCTTATTGAAACTCGATGAAAACTTTGCTATGTCATTTAAATATATCATGACATTGTAAAAATAATTAAGGGTTTCATGAACATTTTATAGATTGAAACTTCTTTGAAACTAGATTGAAACTATCATTGTTCATATTGGACTATAAACTGTAATGTTTTTTTTTATAGATTGAAACTTCTTTGAAACTAGATTGAAATTATATTAGATTTCAAGATTTCTTATTGAAATTTTACAGAAATCTTGCTATATCATTTAAATACATCATGATACTATAAAAATAATTAAGGGTTTCATAGACATTTTATAGATTGAAACTAGATTGAAACTATCATTGTTCATATTGAGTTGCAAATTGTAATATTTTTTTCTAGATTGAAATTTCTTTAAAACTAGATTGAACTACATTAGATATTAAGATAAAAATATGCGTATGCAATATTTAAAAAATTCTAAAAATTGACAAAAAGAATCCAAAACGTGGATGATAAAAGTGGAGGGGAGAGAAATATAAATTCACTACCTAAAAACTAGAAAACCAACCTGTATTTACTACTTAAATAGTAGTATGATAATAACCGAATTTATCCATCAAGTGGACAAAATTAAAATATTAAAATGTACAACTGTATTAATAAAAAAATAAAAACTAAAATGAAAGTCAATCTATTTATACCTTTTTTTTTACATTTCCGACCATCTTTTTTTTATTTTTCAATTTTTGGCCTTTTTCGAGTTTTTTGACTTTTTTTTTATAATTCAACCATTGTATTTTTTTTATTTTTCATTTTTTGTCCTTTTTATTTTTTGTTATTTTGTTGATATTTTATTTTATTTCTAGTTAATTTTCCTGTCTTTCCCAATTCTTTTATTTTAAATTTCTTTTAAATTTTAACTTAGAAAATCCTTAAGTAAAATCCTTAAAAATAAACCTAAAATAAAATTTTTTAAATAAATCAAACTTTAAAAAGAAACTTAAAATAAAATTAAAATAAAATTTTTAAAATTCTTAAATAAAATTTTTAAAATCTGTAAAATAAACCTAAAACAAACTTCAAATAAATCTAAAATAAACCTTTTCAAATTCTTAAATTCTCTTAAATTAATTTTTTTTTAAATCCTTAAAATAAACCTAAAATAAACTTCAAATAAACATAAAAAAGTTTTAAAATAAAACAAACTTCTTAAACCTTTTAAAACCTTTTAAAAACTAAAAAAACCATAAACAAACTTTAAATAAACCTTTTCGAAACTTGTTGAGAACTTAAAAAAACCTTAAATAAATAAAGTAATCGAATATTTTTAAAACTTAAAAAGTTTTTGTAAAGCTAAATAACAACCTTAAATAAAATTTTTAAAAAAATAAAAAACAACTTTAAATAAACCTATTAAAAAGCTTAAAAAACTTTTTAAAAACTAAAAAAAATCTTATAAAACCTTAAATAAGTTTTTAAAAAAATTAAAAACTTAATTTTTTTCTTTAAAAATTAAAATAACCTTACATAAACCTTAAATAAACCTTTCAAAACGGTTAAAAAACTAAAAAAGAAAACAAAGCATCTTCTTTGGCGACCCATAGCATCACCCACATGCACAGAATGAAAACAAAGGGGAACAGATTTCACCAAAACTTTAAAAAGATCCATAGTAAAAAACACTTAAGCAAACAACCAAATCAAATGCCCAGCATTTACTAAAAATTCACAGGACTAACCGAACATGAATAAAACAAAAGTAGATTCGGTCCCAACTACATCGACCTCTTCAACAAATCCTCTCCTAATAAAAACATTAAAAGAGGCAAGAACCATCAAAAATCAATTATGAAGCAAAAGCAAGTAAGAAGCTATGCAACTATCAGAAATTGCAACAAAGTAATCTGCAAGAAACACAAAAACAAGGCCAGAACTCAGCTTTTAAAAACAGCAAAAAAAAAGTGACAAAAACAGATTTCAGCAGATTTCGACAACGTGAACAGATTTCGACGGCGGCGAGAACAGATCTCGACAACACTCGACGGTGCGAAAAGGACAACATCTTCTTCGCCGAAACGAATCGTCGTGTTATCCCACTCTTTTTGAACCTCTTGTAATAAACAGCAATTGTAACTTGATACCTCGAGTGATGTGACATGGGCTTGTGGTCCAAGAAGCTCATTTAAATATATTGAGGTCCAATAACAAGCAAGGTTAATATATATTTATGAAGGTTGTAATTACGAGATACACATTGAAAAATTTGTAATATTTATTCGATATAGATAGTGTATGTTTATTATAGATATATTTATAATATTTTGTTTTGCGCATGTGACATTTTAGATTCGTGGATATGTATTTTCAAATTCATTTATATGTTGTTGGTATGTTGTCGATTTATCGTTTATGTTTTTATGTATTTTCAAATTCAATGTCTCTTATTTATATATTATGTATATATTATTTATTTGTTATTACTTATTTATATCTGGATTGAATGTTGTTTATATATTATTAATATCTTATTTATATGTTGTTTATATGTTGAAAACAATATATAAACAAATTTGTAATTTGTATGTTATTGATTTTTTGTTTATATATTATTTATATATTGTTGATATCTTATTTATATGTTGTTTTCAACATATAAACAAGATATTAATAATATATAAACAACATTCAAATTTTAAAACAATAAATAGTAGATAAACAACATATAAACAAATTTTATAAAATAAACTCATTCTAGACAAATTTTAAACAACTATAAACAAACAGGTAAATTTATAATTTATAAAATTTAGTTCATGAAATAGAAATTTTGTAATTTTTATTTACAATATTAAAAATAGGCCGTACGAATTCATAAGTTATTAATATGAACCGTGTGTTTGTGAAATGGCTCTTTATGAAGAGATGAGAGAAGTTTATCTTCTAGAAAGACTCATCTCGTAAAAATCCTTTTTAGAAGAGAGTAAACACGTGTAACTGCCAAATCAAGATAGACTTTAAAGAACAATCTTTAATGGATGAAGAAACATCCTCAAAGATAACTTCTCTATAGATTAGATGAGCAAGGAGTTATTGTTAAACATTCTCATCTATTATCTTCAGCTTCTTTATAAATTGGAGCTCTTTTCTGATTTAGATATTTGTTTTACTGATTGTCCAAAAAGTATTGAAATACTATCGAGATATTGACTTCGGCGTTGGAGTGCTCTCAGGGCTTTGACTTTCTTCTTCTTCTTTAGAATTCAAGCGATCATTGATGACTTCACCAATTTCAAGATTGTCGCTAATCTGAGCCAACAATACCAAATAACGCAACCATTTTCTCACTCCGATATATGATACTTGTTAGAATGAATAAAAAACTTTCCAGCAAAAACACTATAAAATTCTAGCAAACTAACTTCTGCATTCTTCATTTGCAGAAACAACTCCAATGCAATAGTGTCTCATGTAACGGCTCCTAAACCACTTCATTAAGGTTTATGCAGCAGTTTTAAAAGCTTCTGCAACGGTTTTACACTTTGCATGAAGTCATTTATATTGTAGTGAAAAATTTGGTATTTTTATACCAAATTAGACCTAAGATTAATTCTTTTTCCAGGCGATTTTAAAAACACACTTTCGAGTGACAGACACCAAGAGACAAGGTAGGATGATTGCTCTAATATGTAAAAAAAAAATAGACCTCGTATTAGTGGAAAAAACAACAATTTGTTGAAATTTATATAGAGGGATGTCATTGAGCCGAGCCAACTAAAATTTTTCGAGCTTCATCTTAAACTTGAGCTTTTTTTCGAGTTCAAAATCTTGTTCAAACTCAGCTCGTTACAAGGTTTGTGAGCTCACGAACTTGTCCGCGAGTTTTTTGAGTTTGGCTCAACAAAAACTCAAATAAAATCATAAACGAGATTGCAAGTTCAAATTGGACAAAATATCTAAAAAGAATACATTTAAATTTAGGTTTGTTCAATAAAATCATATTGAGCATGCAGTTAAACAAAAAACTATTACAAATTTTAATTTGTTTCACAAGTTCAACATAATATTGGATCTTATGTGAGCATGTCTATACTTTTATAGGTATAGCCGATTAGTACAAACTTGTACTTTTGTTAATGTGTTTCAAATATTAAATAATATTCCAAATATAAGTTTCATTTTTCATAATTTAGTTTAAAATATATATAAACATATATACATTTATATATGCATATACACATGTATATATATAAATGAGTCTACAAACAAGTTTGTTCACAAACATTGTTCATGAACACATAAACGAACTTGTTCGCGAGTTTTTCGAGCCGAACTTTTGGGTGTTCAAGTTCGACTCGTTTATTGACTCGAATTTAAAATCTTGTTCAAATCTGGCTTGTTTATTAACAAGCAAAGTCATAAACGAGCTTTTATAGAATCGAACACCGAGTAGCTCAGCTCATTTGCAGCCCATTTATATATAATCATTTTTGCCTCTAGAAATACGATAGTCGTAATCCACCATTGACAATCCAAGAGTAGGATTTTACTTGTGAAGATGGTTATAAATTGGAGTACATCTTCCATTCCGTTAATTTAAAGAGTTGCCTATATTTGAAGGATCTTCCATTACAAGACAAATCTCAACCGTGGAATAAGATGAAATCAACTTATAATTTTACATTTTTCTCAAGAAAAATGTAATGACAAAAATAATGCAACTTATTTTTTATTGTTATTGTAACTTAAATACTTTTGTGGCCTGATATGTTTAGAGGGCCTAATGTGGGGGTCCTATTGACAGCTCTAGAGATTAATAAATCAATATTTATGGAAACATTTCTTCATGCTTAGCTTCAATTTATGGTTTCCATTTAAAGACACAAAAGAGAATGGACCTCTTGATATGATTCCTCTTTTTAATATGATTTTATCCCAACAAGTATCAATGCCTCTATATTGGTTATCATGTGATCCCACTAATCAAATCTCTCTAAGGAAACTCTCATCAATCAAAATCTTTTCATCTATGAACTTCCTGCAACACTTAGTAGGTCCCTTTGTTTCCAAGCTCAAACTCCATGTTTTTAGATTCATCAACATTCAGTTGCCTTTTCCAACTGTAATATGTCATCTGTCCGAACCCTTTTGGAGCATCTTTTCTGAAGGAAAAAAATTCCTTTTTATTGGTAGTTTTTCCCCCTCTTATAACCTACTAATACTGGAATTGCCTCTAATGTTAAGAAGTTGAGAATTTGACCCTTGGTAAGAGATATCAGAAAAGAAAAAATAAATTCAGTTTTAAACTATTTAGGTCGGATCTACAGAGGATTACTAATTTTACAGTTTACCAATACTCATTTATGTTCATAATTTTGTAATGACAAGAACATCATATTTACAAGAGATAAGTACAAATCAAAAGATGCCCAACAAGTCTAGATAAAATAAATTTAAAAGTAAATTTCTGATGTCTAATCAATTTGAATTTGAATTACTAGGACTGTTATGGGTACTATGAAACTCTCTTGAATTGAACAAAAATTGAAGTCTGTACCATTTTACTACAACTCTTAAGAAGAAGAAATATTGCATTTAGAGATTAAATTACAAGGGATATGAAATTATGAATACCTTAATATAACTTTAGATAAAATAGAGCTAACAACATCACAGGTATCGAAAAGAAGTCATGATATCTAGTTGAAAGCTTGAGTTAATGACTAAACAAGCCAATAAACGCAATTATTGTTTTATTTGAAAATCGAAATCAACCTCCAGTTTCTACTGAGGACATATTTATGGGTATCAATTTAGCCAAAAATAAGAATATGAATAGTTATTTTACAATGTAACCTTTCTGTTTTAAATATATGCTTATCTAATTGTTATGTTAATTTGATTTTATGGATTTCAATGGAAGAGTATTTTTGGAAATTTAAAACGAAAAATAATAAAGAACAAAAATAACCCACTATTGGATGGGCATAATTAACAGTAAGGACCTACCAAAACCAATATAACCATTTAAGTCCATAACTCCAACAAAATGCATAATCACCTATAATTTTCATGTTGATCTCTTACATGGGTTATGGGTCATGATGGGTCATTCCCACCAATGGTAATGATGCAACAAGGACACTTGGTTCCCTTTTTGTTGAAATTTATTGGAGTTTATACAGCTAAAATCTAGCCACTTCCATGCATCAAGTGTCATAAACATAACCCACATCAATTAAGACCATGGACATAATGGTCTATTTTGGAATTCATGCATGATCATAAACTCCTATTTATATCTCAATCTAGTATACCCCTTTTTCTCATTCAGTTTATGTTCAGTTTACATCAAGAGGTACTTATTAATTAGCTCTAATTAATATTGCTGCATTATCACTATCGTTGTTGGTCATGGATTCCAAAATCAAGCTTGCTGTGCCCTCTGAAGCACATCCTGAAACCATGGATTTTCTTTCCAAAGCTTGGTGCAATTTTGCTGTTCAGGCTCTGCAATCTGATGTTAATGACAAATCTGTTGTTCTTTTTGATGATTCATTGAAGAAAATCAATTGCGCTGACCCAAGTGCTAAAATGGAAAATGCAGCATTTAAGTCTCTACCACCTTGGAAGTCTAATGATGTGAAGGTATTGGCATATAGTACATTAATTAGTTGTGATATCAATTCCACTTTTTGGTTTCATATCTCAAAAACATATGTTAATTTTTTTTCTTGGTGACTTACAGTCATGGATATGGATGCAACAAGCAATGCATCCAGAACTGAACTACAACAGTTGCTTCAGAAAGAAGTGGGTATGCAATCTAATCTAGCAATGTTTATTCTTTTTAAAATTTTAACATATTCTTCTTTTGGAGCCTTCCATTCTCAAATCCAATCCAAACCAAACTAACGAATAACAAATCTTGAGCTATTATTAGTATGTCGAGAATTGAGCTATAAATCTTCTCGACCTTAGTTTCTAAGTTTATAAGATCACCATAACATTGCTTGTTATTTTTATATTAGAACAAACATTGACACCTGTCACAGTTTGGTCATTGACAAATTCAAACAGAACAAAAAATTAGTGAATGCAATTCTTGATTAAAAATGCAGATGCCATGGAAAATGTTTCCATTCAAGACAATTTCAATAAAGAAGTGGTTGAAAGAGAGAAAACAAAGGAGAAAAGAAGAACAGAGGCTACAGAGAGCTGAAGTCCATGCCGCCGTGTCGGTGGCAGGAGTTGCAGCAGCTCTGGTTGCAATTGCTGCAGAGAATTCGAAAAAAGATGGATCAGACCCAACCAAGGAGACTGTTGTGGCTTCTGCAGCCGCATTGGTTGCTGCACAATGTGCTCAAGTTGCAGAAGCAATGGGTGCCAAGAAAGAACAGCTGAGTAGTGCTATTTGTTCTGCCATGACTGGTACTTCTGCAAGTGATATCTTGACCCTCACTGCTGCTGCCTCTACATGTAAGTTCTTTCCATTCAATCAACTAGTTCTGTTCTAATTTTTAAATCCCTGGAAATTCTTAACCATAGGTTTTAATTTGTCACTAAAATAATTGTTGTTTGGGAAAAATGTTCACTTTTAACCTAACGTTATCGCCAAGAAAAACGTTTTTGTAACAAAAATTTCGTCTTAATTATATGTTGGACTTGTTTGGGAGAGTAGTATCTTTTGTATTTAGTATGTAGAATATAGTAGTTTTCTAGATTGTAAATAGTAAAAGTTGAAGATAATGCGAGATTTTTTGTTTTATATATATGTAGTGAAATTTTATTTTTAACCCAACAATATAAATTTAAAAAAACAAATAAGGATAAAATTGTAAATGTAAACTACTCAACGCATTTAAATTAGTATAATTTAGAAAAGATGCGATATATTCATTACCACCAAACAAGCATGTTTAGTATTTTACATATTATATGCTCCTAAGATGCTAAATACAAGACTTGTCAAATAAGCCTAATGTTATCACAAAATTGGACCACTTTTAGCACTCTATCTCAACGATATCTATATGTGGCTTTCCTACATGTAAATGTAGATGTTGCACAGAGAGGGCTAAAAATAGCCAATTTTTTAAATTGCGAGTTGTGATTGAGATGAGATTGAGGACAAAATGTGACAATATTAAAGTTAATTTTTTTTTTTGATAATTTTTTTACCATAAGATTTAAACCCAAAATTTAACATACATGTTTTTATTTACTTAGCAACTGAGCTATTCAGATGGATAAGTTAAAAGTTAATTTGAGGCTTAACCCAACTCAATTTGGGTTAAGTCCAATTTGCTACTTTCTGTGATTAAGCAGACCTGTCTGTAGAATATATTACTGACTGGCTAAAAACCATTTGGTTTGAATAAAGCACTGAAAGGAGCTGCAACACTAAAAGCAAGAACAGGATGCAAGAACAGATTGAATGAAAGTGCACCAGTGCTTCCAATTGAGGACAACAATGCCATTGATTTCGATTTTGATAAGTGTAGATCGATACTTGCTAATGCCACCGAATTACACGTTGAAACACCAGATGGTATGATCTTATAATTATTGTCTCAGTCATTCTGAATGTATGCCTTCCTCGGTCATCATCAAATTTTTGTTTAGTGATTGCAGGAAATTTCAGAGTTAGATCGGTTTCT
>CAODLS010461557.1:0-12590 GCA_948243855.1 Flueggea neowawraea | reverse complement strand
AGTCCGGGATGGACTTGGTTCGTTGTTGCAGGACTTGAGGCCCTTCGGGGTGGTGTGGCAGAGGAGTAATTCTATGGATGAGTTGTGTAAGGAAGAAAATTCACTTCAAGGTGGAGAATTGTTAATGTTGAAGTCGATTTTCTTGATCAAGATCGAAGCCATGATTGATAGTTGATGAAGCAAAGTCGAAATGAGACGGATTGGAGACGAAACGGCCAAGAAAAGAGGTAACAGTGTGTTACACGGCCTGGGACACGGACACGACTATTCGACCGTGTATTGGGATATTTCGACCGTGTCTTACCCGGTTTACTCGTGTAACCTATTCTGAACGTGTTTTCCTACTTAGGAAGGGTTCTAATACGTGTATTAGGATTTTAGGTGGCCTATTTTGGCTAGGCTTTCATTGATACTATAAATAGGTGGATTGAGAACAATCTTGGGATCTTTTGGCCAGTTGTAACTCTGAATAATAGAATATTTATGCTCTGCCCGTGGACGTAGATCGGTTATTGATCGAACCACGTAAATCTTGTGTTCTTATGTGATTACTCTTTGTTATTCCGCATTATCTTCTATCGCCTGATTTCCTTACACATGGGTTTAAGGCACACCCGTTACTAGCACCAAAAGCCAATTCTCCAACTAGAAGAATAAACCAATCCAGGAAACACAAAACAAGAATTACTCAATTGAATAATGTTGCAGTGTCGTGTGAATAACAATACATTGCATGGTGGTGGAGTTGATACGTACAGAACAGGAGAATGTTCAGTTAAGAGAAAAAAACATAACAATCAAATTAAAATAAAAGAACAATGACCTTACCAAAACTTGCAACCATGGACTGGAAATAGAGGGAACACAAGATCACCATGAGGCCGGAGATACCTCAGGGAAACAGCAAATTGAACCTGAAAAAGAAAAAGAAAAGTACAACTAACAGAACATATCTATACTGTATGAGAACTTAACTGCTACTTCCAGCTGAGACTATTTGATTTCACATCTATAGAAGGGGTAGAAAACAAAGGAGGAGAAAAATTAAGGAAAGAAAGGCCACCTTTGTTTCTTGGTTGCCAAAGACAAAAAGAAGAAAAGAGGTGCGGCGTTAAACAAGCAGGAGGAGAGAAAGAGAATTATGGCCGCCAGGTGGAGAAAAGAGTTTTATATACATAGGGTTTACAGGAATTAGAATTTAAAAAAAAAGGGCTATCCAAGCTAGATTTTTCTTGAAAATTGACTCTGCATCTCATGAACGCCACCACAGTTCAACTAGGACTCAAATTGCAAAATCACAATCTAAGTCCCTAAAATTTACTGAACTCAGGAAGCGCCCCCAGAAAAACACAAAAATTACCCATAAAAATTTTCGCTAATGTAACACTCCAACAATTGCGAAAACTTACGACTTATTCCAATCTATTGTGACCAAGGAACTGCTCCTAACTTTGGGAAACCAGAAAAGCAAATTAATGTGACTTAAGTTAAAAGCCAATAAGTCCATTGATGCAATAAAGTTCTACTAAGGACTGATTCAAGATAATAAGTTGAATCCATATGAGAGGGCCTACTTTTTAAAAGATTTTTTTAAAAGACACATTTATTGTATGTACCTAAAAAAAGAAAGAGCAAATCATGAGAAAATTTGATATCATTACTTTTAAAATTCAAAGAAAGATTCCCTCTCACCTCATCAAGTTTATCTTATCACTCTATAAATATCATCCCTCTACCTCAAAGGAAGATGCGTTTTTATTGCTTACAAACTGAAACTCTGTCATTTTGTTGACTGAAGCATCGAAGAGTCTTTATGGTGTAAACCCACGCTCTTGTCTGTTTTGTAAGAGATCGAAACTCTTGACAAAGGTTTTTCATCCGTTCAAATCATTGCAGTTCAACAAGGCAACAATAATTATCAAAAAAATCTCCATAAATCACTTCTTTGTTGCATTATTCGATGGTTCTGTTTATAAATTTACGTCCAATAAATTTTACACCAGCCTAAATTATTTGGTGGTACTGTTTAGACATTTAGTCTATACAGAACCATCAATATGAAGGCAATCAATTATTGTTTTAATTGATTTGGTAAGAAAAAGGCAATTTTGGGGTGTTTTCAAAGGAGTAGAGTTAGAGATATTTGTGAGGGGTAACATTCCCTGTATGTGGTTCAACATCCTACTTTTTTTGCAATTTGATTAGGGAATCCAAATAAATCCTTCAATTATTGACATTAATACATCAACTCTATTTACAATTTTCTTGTAATTCAACGCAACTCAATTAAAATTTAAAGGACAATTTTGATAATATATTACCAATTTCATATTAATAATTTATAAATTAGTAGTGACTCATACCGTGTCATTTAGTTTTAGTTGTTGAGTTTAAAAGAATAAGGCAACTTGTTAAAAAAAAATTTAAAGAAAATGGTTTTGCTTTAATAATTCTTTTCTTTTTATTTTCTCTAAATGATGTTTTTCTTTGATGGTCATTAATATGAAATGTTGATACAACTATTCTTGTGATAATGAAACCTAGAGCAAGTCTTTTGTTCGAATTGTATATTCATTGGTCTCTTTATATCATTTTTTATCTTTATATTTAAAATAATGCACTAGAATCTTCAAAAATAGAGTCAAAATGACTTTATTCTATTTGTCACTAATGAAAATTCCTATTTCTCATTTACCACTTTCTTCTGCCTCCTGCGTACTATCTGCACATACTTTGACTTTCGGAGTCTGTGTTCAATAATGACTAGATACATAATCTTTACCGTCCAGTACACTCTAATATTCTTTCCTCAATTACTCATCGGATTTCAGAAAATAATAGAAAGAAAGACTTAGAAAGCCATAGAGAGAAGTTTGAGTGTTTTTTAGACTAAATTTGCCTCTGCCTTCTTATTGATAAGAAGAAGCCTTATATAGACTTCTGAGGTTACAACCAGACAAAAGAAGCCACATCATGGATGGCTAGAAAGAGGAAGGAATCTGATTCCTTCAATAAAACAACTAAAATGACCAAAATAGTTGGTCGACACTAAAATACATAACACATAATGCAAAGTGATAAACTATTTTAACGTGCGGCAAACAACCACATGTGACCTTATACAAAGTTGACATAAAGTAGCCGAAAGTAGACATGACATTTCATCGAGGCAGAACATCTTGACAACACACCATTCCACTACGAAATTTCAATCTTTATCGTCTGGTGGAGAATAGGGCCTTCCAACTTTTATCCATGTTCATTTGTCATCTTCAAGCTGATGATAGTATGGACTACAGTCATCATATAGCCATTGATACTCCTCTTCAAAAGAAGAGTCAATGTTATTTTTCAGAGGGTCTCTGTACTTATCAAACCCTAGTGGTGGCTGTACTGGAGCAACACGCTCTAACTCCGTCATGACTGTATCATGTATCTGTAGCACTGGCTCATATGGACCGTCAAAAACTCCAAGTGTGGATGGTTGTATTGAAACCGTTGTAGGAGTAATGATGATTTCAATAGGTCGAGACTGAAATCCTGCAGGCATGGTTAGCGGTCGCAATAGTGAGTTATTAATGGAACATAAATGTTTCACTAATCCTTCCCTCATCAAGGGATTTCCTCGTACGGATGAATAGAAAGTACCTCAATAGTAATTACAGTTATGTGTCCAAAGGAAACCTTGACTGTGGCAGAAGTAAGGCATATGGAAAATATAGACCTCTGTGGATTGTTGGTTGCCATTCCCAATTGTAACTTCATTGTTGATGGTGGTGATTAGTCTCCTTCTCCAAACAGTAATGTCATCAAACCATTCCATGAAAGTCCATAGTAATGACTTGCTCTGGTCATCATCATTGAGATGATTCAAAATGCCTTGAGCAGCGAATTCAATGGCAATTTTGTGCAACGTTGTTAAGGACCATAGGAACCACATAAAATCTTCTATGAATGAGGTAGCCATGAGAAATGGCTTTTTAAGGAAGACATACGGTGGATCGAATACGTAGTATCTCTGTATGAGACTTGTAAAATACACTTCAGGAAGATGTTTCCTAAAATGCATAATGTGGGTCCTAGCAAATTGGTCAATTTGCTGTGGGGTTTCATCACTACTAAGGCCTGGTGGGTAGTTTATTTTGATCATGGCCACATTGTAGAATGGACTGGATGATGAACTGTTGGGACCTGCCATGAATAATAGTGGAATCATACCCTTTGATGTGATAACAGGAATTATTTGTTTTGGCATTTTCTTCCTGTTTTTGATAATCTTTTGCTCTGGAATTCTCTTTTTTGGTCTGGAAAGATAGTCAGCAATAATATTGTGATTGCCCTTGATATGTTTAACTTCAAATTCATAACGACTGAACCAGTCATTCAGTCAAAGGCATTGACTATCTAGAACCTCCTTGTTCTTGAATTAAAAGATCCTGGGGAATGAAGAATTGTCCATTTCAATTATGAACTTGTGCCCTATGAGATGGAATCCAAACCGTCTGATCCCATTTTTTACTACAAGTATCTCCCTGAAGACTGTATGGCAATGTTTTTCTGCATCGGAGAATTGGCCACTTGCATGACCACAATATTCCCTGTTACCATTTTTGTCTTCTTCCAATAGGGCATCACCCCAATATTCATCACTTGCGTCAATCTGTAGGACCCTCTTTCCATTACCGAGAATCTTTAAAGCTGGTGGCTTCTTGCACAATTGCTTTCGTTGTTGGACAGCTATTGTCTAATCTGATCCCCAAGGTGGGGCATTCTTTTTTAACATTTTTGACAACTGGCTGGTGTAGCGTGCTACGTGTGGTATGAATTATCTCACATAATTAACAATTCCAAGAAAAGATTGAATTTCTTTCCTCGTGAGATTCTCTTCTGGAAAATGTTCAAGTCCTTCCGCAATGTGGGATCCAATTTTAAAATGTCTGTCTTCAAAATTAGAGCCCAAAAAATCTATCTTAGGTTGGACTAGTATGCTCTTCTTCTTTGATAGCATGATGTCATATTTGCCTGCAAGAGCAAAGAATTCAGCCAGCAAAACCTCATGGGCTTTCTCATTTTTCGAGAATAGGAGGATGTCATCAATGTAGACCAATTCTGAATATAGTATAGGCTCAAAGATCCGTAACATAGTCTTTTGAAAAATAGATGGGGCTACCTTAAGCCCAAAAGGTATAATGGTTCGTTGATATTGGGTCGTAGGAATACAGAACCTTGTTATAGCCCTATCATCTAGATGGACTCCAAGTTGCCAAAAATCTACCTTGAGGTCAAATTTTGAAAACACCTTAGCCTTTTGGAGATGGGCTTGTAAAGACTGGATCTTCGGCAAAAGGAACTTGTCATCCCTTAAGAAAATGTTCAGAGGCTTATAGTCAATGACAAGCCTTTTCTTTCCCCTAACCTACTCACTCCTTTTGTTAACATAGAAGGCTTGGCAAGCCCAATCACTAGTAGTAGGCTCAATGAGGCCTTGTTGGAGTAGCTACAAACATTCTTCTTTTGTAAGGTCTAGATCAGAGGGTGTAATTCTTGGATGTGTCGCCTTCGTAGGATTGACGTCTTCATTTTTCTTAAATGGAAGTCTAATAAAGAAATTAGGGTTCTTCCATAAAGGTCTTGGATGTGAGAAGCTAGTATGACTCTCTGAGAACATATGAAAATATTTAGCCATTAATGGATGTTCTCCTAGAACTGTAGGCGTAAGGCTGTATAGAGACTAAACCACAGAATATGGTTTAAAATGTTTCTTATAGTAAACTCATTTTGCACCAATTGTTAGCTTCTTTAACTTACAAATCACATCGAATCCAATAAGCACATCTTTTCCTGTAAGCTGTGTGCCAACAGCATGAGTCCAAACTGTGACTCTTGGAAATATCTTAATCCCGATCTTTTGCTGAGTAATATACTCTATAGAGAAAACTTTACCACTAGCAGCAGCAAAATGGTTATATTCCTCCTTCTAAGCTCCTGGAAGAACTTTGGGATTAATCATTGTTCTAGTAGCTCCTGAGTCAAGAAATCCAATACCTTTGACTGGCACGTCATACTTGGATTGTAGGATTTATACTTCCACATGTTGGATGTCAAACTGCTGAATTGGTGAACTAGATGTAGCTTTAAACATCTCATAGTATTCTGACGATGCTGAAGATGTTGAGCTGTCAAATGACTCAGACTCTGTATCAGAACACAACATAGTGAATACTATTTCTCTTGGGTCTACCTCGCTTCCTTGCTCCGAGAATACTAATTCAAGATCTTCTTCCTCTTTGAATGGAGCAACCTTGATCACCTGTTTGATGAGTTTAGAAGATTTTTCTTTGTTAGGACAGTTGCGAGCATAGTGATCATTTTTACCATAGATGAAACATCTTGTAGACTTCTTCGAGGTGGTCTTTCTCCTGAAAGCTTTAAAACCTCGCTTCTTTTTCCAGCTCCTGTAGTCTTTCCTTCTCTGGCTAGAAGGTTTATACTTAGAAGACTTTAACAATTTCTTCCAATGCTTTTTCTTCTTGCTGGATCTACAGTCATAATATTTTTCCTTACACTTAATCTGAAGATGTGACTTAGAACATAGCTTTTTCATCTGGTTATTGTGAGAGAACGCATCAAAGAACTTCTTTTGTTCACACAGGCTAGTAATGGCATGTTCAACATACTCATAGAGTTCTCCTAAGCTCTGTTGTCTAATGTCTCTTTGCGAAGCTGTAATCAACTTCGTAGGTTCTAACTGCAACTCTTTTGGGAATAAAGCAATAAAGACTTGCTTAAGATCTTGATTGTGGTATCCTCCTAACTGATAATAAATATCATCCATTTTTTTATAATGGAGGTTCAAGTCTCTTTCCTGTAATGAACAACACTTCATCTTGAAGTATTCTGCTTCTCTTTTCTTCCCATATATTCCGATGTGTCCAATGAACTCCTGGTGGATCATTCCAAGAGCATTCTCAATGGAAACTCCAGTGAACATTAATTGTTTTGCAACTCCTATGGTAGTAAACCAGTCTCTCAATGTTCCGATAAACCTGGACGCCAACTCTCTGAAGATGTCTTCAGTAACATGTCCAGGCTTAGATCGTTGTAAATCAGCCCATGCACTGATTTCTAACATTCTTTCGCTTCTCTTTGAAACTGGTATATCATCAAGTGTGAACCAATGTCCTCCTCTTGGTTGTGTCGGTTGTGCTGGGACATTTAATGGTTGAGGATTTTTGGTTGTTGCCATAGGCTCCAGATATTCAGATGAACCTTCATCATGTCCTGATAGTAGAGACGTCCTGGACGTTTCTCCTATTTCCTGTTTAGACATGA
The DNA here is from genome assembly GCA_948243855.1 of Flueggea neowawraea. Classification (NCBI taxonomy): domain Eukaryota; kingdom Viridiplantae; phylum Streptophyta; class Magnoliopsida; order Malpighiales; family Phyllanthaceae; genus Flueggea; species Flueggea neowawraea. The sequence goes on along the minus strand of CAODLS010461557.1, from coordinate 5,258 downwards.
GGATGGTGGAGATGTCAGCATAATGATCAGACTCAGGTGAGTGTTCTGACGTTAATGTTGCTGATGTATCCTAATCAGATGGTTCAAAAGCTGTAGGAATCTCTACAGAAATGGAATTATCCTCTGATTTGTCTGATTCTATTTGGTCAGATGTTCCTGTTGATCTTACTTCTTCCTTATGAATTGTTCTCTGCTACAAGTATTGCATAGAACCAAAATCTTGATCTTGATAGCTATCTTCATATGGATCTTGAGAATCTTGAAAATGTGAAGCCATCATAGATGATGACCTTGCTTTCCCTTCTTTCTTAGACGATGATGCTCCAATCGTTTTTTTCTTTTTCCTCCTTTCGCTTCTTTTTGGATTCTTCCTGACGCCTTTTCTCCTTGTCATATTCCATAAAGGTAGTGGAAATAAGCGGGATGGCATTTCTTCTGGCCGATGCCATGAATCCTTCAAGCGGTGGTGAACTGCTTCTCAGATGTGAGGAACTAGAGAAAGTAGGTCTTTCTCTTCTTTGTGGGGAAAGACTAAGAAAATCTCCCATACTCTAAATCTCTTTCTTCAATTTTCTAATTCTATCATCAAGAGACTCAAATTCCTCATCTAATTGCTTTGCAGCAACCTTCTCATGCATAGCATTCTCAAGCTTCACCAATCTTTTTTGGAGGTCCTTCGTGATTCGTTCTACAGTGGAAGCCACTACCTTTATTTCTTCGACATTCTGCTTAACAACACTAGAGATCTTCTCGAGCTTTTTGTCCTGCTTCTTCAACTGACTTTTATGAGCAATATGACTCTTGCTTTGCCAATTAAGTACTTCCTCTGCTGCTGTCAGGGATTCTACAGAACCATCAGGCCTTACATACTTTTTCCTGATGAAAGGCCTCATAGGGACACCTGTTGAGCTTGTACGTGGGACAAATGGAGGATAGTCACTATCGTAATTGCTTTCCTTAGCTAGTTGTGAGGATGACGCCATGAAGAACTGTACTACAAAAAGTGCAGAAATTTGCACAGAGGAAACAACCTCTATCTTGCAAAGGCCTTCTTGCCTTAGAATTTTCAAAGCTTCATTATAAGCTGACAATGGAAGTCGTTTCTTCCATTCTTTTGAGAGTCTTTCATCGCTCTTTTTCCTTGTGTCCTCTGAGATTCCGACCCATGGAGAAGAATCTCCATCTTTATTTTTTGGCTTGGAAAATGGCCGGCAAGAGGATCTGGTCATTTTCCTCTCTCCAGGAAAAGGGTCTTCACAGCACGAACATCCATCTTCACATATACTGGGATTTGTGTCCCAGATGAAATGCCCATCAATTTTATCAGTATAGACTGGATGGTCGTCTGACTCAAACCAGACTACAAGAATCTTCTTATCCGTTGGAACTGGACAAATCATTGCCATTGTTTTGAATAGTGACGTACTAGTATTAGCTCCATCATTCCTGGTATCTTCTAGTGTCTTGAAGATGGTCTCTACCACTCCATCCTTCCGTCGATGGAATGTACAGTCCTGCGACTGAACAAGCTTGTTAACACTTCTGATCTTCTCATAGTTAGTCAACTAAGAACGAGGGACTAACTTTTCCAAGGTCTCACTATCCAGCTGTTTAGGGGCCTGGACAATAGTTGGAACTTTCTCTGCAGTTTCTGAGAAGACATAAAGAGCATCTGGAGATCCATAGCCATTGAGATCAATAGCATGGTCTTGCACCCTAAAGCAAACTTGTTGGTGCAATATAGCTATATGTGATGAAGCTACATGAGATACTCCTCGAATTTGGATCTGAACTTTCATCCCAGTAGAGAGATTTGGATCTCTAAGTGACATAACAAAGTTGGGATAAAAGGTAAGCATCACACTTCCAGCATTAAGCGTAGTCATCACAAAGCCGATGACTGTGTGTTGATAGTCCAAGACTCTGGAGTCAAGGAGCGTCATGCTTGTCGTGACTGGACATCCCTTTCTACCATTGTATGTCAAAAGCAACCTGATAGCACCCCAGTGGAGATGGGTGTATCCTTCTCTGAGAGATTGGTTGATCAATGACTGAGGGACTTCAATTGTGATATACTGCTCATGTTCTGTAGCGAACAGTGTACTTTGATCCATCATTGATGCATGTACATACTCCTTAGGTCGATGTCTACTTTTGTGCAGTAGATGTTGTATAGAAACAGCTCCTCAGGGTTTCTCATAGACAGTATATGGATTTATCAGCGGTTGAACTGAAGAAGAAATATGAGCTCCTTCAAGTATATAGCTATATTCTACAAGCTTATCAAGTTTGTTGGTTTCTTGTGTATTAAAGGACAGTGTTTTGGATAGGTTTATGATGTCGGAGATAGAGTTGGAGGTTGATGGTAATTCAAATGGTGTATCCATGGTTTGGGTTCATTCTATTATCTTCTTACTCTCCTCAGAAAATTGTGAAAACAAACTAGGGTGTACTTTTTGGCTTTGATACCATAGCGCTGATCACCTTACTGAACAATACTCCTCACGTTTCCGCTATCTTCCGCCTCCTGCATACTATCTATGTACACAAACAATTTGAATTTGTTAATATGTGAAGCTGGTGTTCTGAAGGATTAGTTCCAAGCTAGTTAGTTTATCAAGTTTTTTCTCCTTTGAACTATTTCAACTTGTTGTTCTATTTTCTGAAAGAATATAGATAAACATGCAGAAGTTTTTTTTTTTTTTTTCAGAATTGGTTATTTTGATGCTTCTATATTTTTCTGGGTTAGTTGTAATTGTAAAGGCTTGAAAGTTGGTATATCACATAAATTATCCCACGCTATGCTTTTCTTTTTGGTTTTTTTACTGTGCTATTTATAATTTTTAAAATTTTGTTTCAATTTATTCTTAAACACCTTTAGCTTTCATTCAAATTTTGCTACAATATACAGAAATGGCAAATATATCCGGAGAATTGGTAAAATGGAAAGTGAATCAAGGGGTGCAGGGAAAGGCAATCACTGGTCCAACCTGTTCAATCCACAGCCAAGTTACAATTCCACTCAGTCTCAGCCTGGAGCGATAGTTCCAAGGCCAGGACAAACCTCTAACGTCCAGCAATGGACTTCAAGGTGTAATGTCGTGGACAAGCAGACTGGTTCTTACATAAGAACTTCTGAGAGGGAGAATAGTTCCAGTGGCGATGTGTTCAAGGAGAGATCCACTGGAGGATTGGTTTTAAGGAAGAGCAGAAAATGACAACCACTTTCAAGGTTGGTGACAAAAGAGGCTATTCTGAATACCAGATTGAAGAGAGGTTTCACAATGTCAGATTTTGCTCTGGCACAAAAAACAGGACAGCAAACAGCAATCTGGTCAAGGAAAGGTATTTATTTTCGGTGCATAGGCTCTCACAGGAAATGGAACTCTTAAACTTTTTGATTTTCTCATAATCTCATCTTCACTTGCAACTACATATTTATTCTTGTGAAGAATTTTAATGTTCTTAACAGTCAATCTTTTTTCTATTTGTTGTGTAATGTATAGCGAAGGGCCTTATGTGAACCTCCCTGGTGAATGCTGTGATGATGATAAATATGATGATGATAAATGCTGTAATGAGGAAACTCATGAAGTAGAGGATGATGATTCAGTTGCCGGAGAGGATGTTGCAGGGAACTACTGTGGTGATGATAATGATGATTTCACTTGTGGTGATGATTATGATTACTATTAGGTGTTTTTCTATGGGGAGTACTAAAACGTAGTGAAGACACCATGTTGGGTTGAAGTTGTTTGAGCTTCTTTCATGATTTGCCTGTAATGAATGTTACTATTAGGTGTGTGTTTTGTGAACGAGGAACTTCATTTTGCTTATGATAGAAACATATAAACAAAGGTAAAGCATCTTTTTTAGCATTTGCTTTGATGTTTAGTGATTTGCTCCGATAGTTTTCTTGAATGTTTGTGGATGACTGTTTCATCAAATGGGTAGAAGCTTCTGTCCTTTTTAGCGTAAAAACCACCATAAGTCCTTGAAGTTTGATGAAATGCACAATTCATCCGTCCTTTTGGAAATGAGTGATTTAAATCCTCGCACTGACGTCGGTTTTCAACCCCCCTCCCAATTTTTTGCAACCCATTCACTATTCTTTCAACACCTACCATTTCTCACTTACTTTCAATCACCACCTTCTTCCTTTAAAACCCAAACCCACCGCAAATCTAGAAATTTAGACCACCTTTCCCTTCCTCTCTAAAGACGACCCACCACCTTCTTCTTACTCTATCTCTCTTCTCTTTCTATGAATTCAGCTATTGTATAAGAAAGTTACAGTCCGAGCCATATAGGAATGGTTGAGATTTGTTTTAAAATTTAATTCATTACAACCATGTATTTTGACACGTTGATTAATGAGAAAGTGAGGACTTACTAAAAAGAAATCTTTTTCATAGTTTGATTTATTAAATAACAAAGCCAAATAAATAGCTAGGAATAGAATGAACCAACTTTTGAATATAACATCTCAACCATTATCCTACAACCCAAACTCTGTTCTTCTCATACAGTAACTAAAGAGCTCTCACATGTTTCCCAAACCCAAAACCCCAGTGCCACCACCACCAACCTCCACATCCCAAAACCCAATTCTACAAATGGATTAGCAACGCAATGAAAATCTAATTCCAGAATTAATATAAACAATCAGTTCTTTTTTCTTTCCTTTTCATTTTATAATTACTTAATACTCACAAAGAAATTAAAAGAACCCACAAAAAGTATTCCAAACTTTTTTTTTTGTCGAGAACAATATTCCAAACTTGTTAGTTTCATTTTTTTTTCTATTTTTTCTAACTTTTCTTTGGACCCAAGAAAGTTAAATACTTTCCTTTGTTTTTTATGGATGGGTTGTGAGATTCATTTTTGTTTAAGCTTTGAGAAATTTATGAGTACATCTGTAATTAGTTAATTAATTAATTGATTGGTCTTTGTCAAGCCATTGTTGATTATTTGTGAATCTTCATTGCAACTATTTATGTACCAATGTGTTAGTCTTGTAATGGAAGAACATGAACATTAATTTCTCTTTAGATCATTGATTGCTTTCTGTCAGCCAAGATTAGTTCTTTTTTAACAGTTGAATTATTGAAATAAGCTTCATGGTTTTGTACGTGCAAGGAATTTTTATATTTATCAATTTATGTTGTAAAATATGTCTCTTATAAAATCTGATTGTTTTTTGTGTGGACGTGTGCAATTCCCATGTCTTTTAAGTTTATTAACCATGTTTCCTTAAA
>CAODLS010461455.1:0-11211 GCA_948243855.1 Flueggea neowawraea | reverse complement strand
CGAGTCCACATCACCCATGTTATATGGTGCCATGAGCATACCCATGTTATATGGTGTCACGAGCACACCCATGATTATGGTCCCTTATTAAAGCTATATATTTTCACTATGAAACCATGTTTTAAGAATCGAAATGATTATTAAGTACGCTTTCAAGCTTGCCAGATGTTGTTCTTGCGAACGATTTCGAAATAATTTTCGAAAAGCTATTACTTATAGCATGTATATGTATATGTATACGTCTATATCTGCATGTGATATTTTAAAATATTTTCAAAATAGTCTTTGTGAGGCACGTATGAGGCGGTCTAGAGTGTTTTCCCTCACTGGGCCCTGACCCCTTTCTTTCTATGTCTACTGTTGGTTTTTGTTCCGCAGGTTCACTACTTTTGGCTACAACAACTTTTTCGCATCTTGGATACTAGTGATGTGTCATTTGGTTAGTGACGCCCTTTTGATCGGGCTCTTATGTATTCATTTTAGAGCTCCATACCGAGATACTGTCAGGTTACTGGGTTGTGTTTTTACTCTTGATGTACTTTGATATATATATATATATATGTTTTGGATATTTTATTATGATATATGATTATGCCATCGATTTTCTTATCGTAAGTTTTTAATTAATAAATGTTTCAATTAAATGTTTTGGGTAGTAAGTTACGATCCATGAGGCTTGTACGAGATGGACCGAGTTCTCTCAAGACAGTTCACCTCGTATGCCAGTCATAGGCTCGCTACGGGTCGTGACACCTATAGTTTGTACCTTGAAGACTCGAGAGTTTGAAGATATCTTCCTCTTACTTCAAATTTTTGTTGTTTTCGTAGACTACAATTGGAAAAATATATTTCCGAGATGCATTTATTTTTATTTTTAGTTCATAAGCACATTTCTCATGACCACAAATGAAAATAATGCTCTTATTATTATTAGAAGACTAGCTATAAAAATACCATTTAAAAAATGATCATATTTTTTTAATTAAATCCTTAACCATAAAACATTTACAATGTTCAAACAAAAATTGGTAGTTTTTAGCATTTTTTGTTAAAGAGAAATCCAATTCGAAAGCTGCAGAACTAAAAACAAAAATTTAATTGGTTGAGAGGAGAGGTGTGAGAAGATAAAACAAGAAGAAGAACTAAAACATTATGGGCTTGTTTGTTAGGAGTGACAAGTTTTGTATTTTTTTATAGTTTTTGTAATAGTTGATAATAATTGTATAGTAAAAAAATAAAGAGAATATATTTTTTAACAAGATGCTAAATACAAGTCATGCCAAACAAGTCTTATAAAAGAAAAAAACATACTAAAAAATAATAAAAAAGAAACACCACATTAGCAAGGAAATATTTTCTTGCTAACAACAACAAAATCGAAAACAATCCCTTCCTCAGTGGGCTGGATTTGAGCCGAGCCAAGTTTTAAAGTGCTTAGGCCCGACTTGGCAAAAAATATATTAAGTTCGAGCTCGACTCGAGCTTTTAATTTCATTCAGGTTTGCTCGCTAAACTATTTAGGAGGTTCGTGGACAGCGCGCGAGCTTGACTCGTTTAAATGTCTCGTGAGCTTGACTCGTTTAGGCGTCTCGCGAGCTTGGCTTGTTTAAAGCTTGTTTACGGGCTCGACTCTCGTTTATGAGCTCGGCTCGTTTAGAGCTCGTTTAAAAAGTCATTTATAATTACAATCAAAAGTTAAAATATCAAGTCTTTGAACAACAATTTAAGACATAATCCAAACTTAAACATAATCCAAAATTAAAATATAAACAACATAATCCAAATACGAACACCTATACGAGCTTGTTCATGAACACTTAAACGAGCATGTTCACGAGCTTTTTCACGAGTCTGATCAAAAGCCTACAAAAGAATTTGTTCGCGAGCTTTCGAGCGGAACTTTTGGGTGTTCAAGCTTAGCTCGTTTATTAAAATGAACCTAAAATTTTTTTCAAGCTCGACTCATTTATTATCAAGTCAATCTGTGAACGAACTTTTATCGAGCCGAGCTCCGAGCTGCTCGTGAGCGGCTTTGCTCATTTCCACCCCTACTTAGTGCAAACAAAAATAGAAATCAATTGATTGATCCTACCCCTTCTCCAACTCTTCCAGACCAAAACCAAAATCAATCGAGAATCAAAACCGACATGTCAGAATCGGTAATCAACAGTTAAACCCCAAAGCATCAACAATTAACATAACCCAGCTCGTCCATACACCACTTGTCGCCAAGTAAGATTCAGAGAATTTAATGCTTTTATTCCTTCCACACCTAGAATAATTTGATGTTTACTCAAGCCTGAAATCAATTTAATCATGATGAGAGTGTTTAATAGAGATATGTAACCAAAAAATCACTCAGGAGACTGTCAAATTTACCTTGGACTCATCATCAAAAATAGAAACAAAGTTCAACACAACTACTGCAACGGTCAACAAGCCCTACAAAATGCTTCAAAGCATGAACAAGAAGGACTCCTCTTTTCATATTACGTCGCATGCCACCTTACATGATCAATTTATTTTAGTTTTTTCTAAGTTTATTCTTTGGTTCCTTTTAGTTTTGTTCATTATCAATCTTGTAATCAAATTTCCTAATTAATAAAACTGTTATTGTGTTTTGCTAATTGTCTATCAAGAAGCAAAAACCTGTTACAACAAGATTGTCTATTTTCTTGTTTTGCAATCATGTGATTAAAAGTTAGATATTCTTAATTATTTAGCAACAATCATCGAACGATTCACTCCTAGTTTTCTTAATCATTATTATTTTGCAGCCAGATTGAAGAAGTTATCCAAACTTGTAGTGCATCATGGCAATGAAATCCATTAATCTGAGATGTGAATGGTGATTAAATCACATCATAATAATCTTCATGTTCTTAATTGAATGATGCCTAAAAGCAACCAACTTGGTTTCTCATGCCACGTGCATCAACACCTAACTTATTAGGATTTGCCTAACAAGTTCTACTTTTACGATTTATGACGACTTTGTAGCACTGACCTCTTCTCTCCAATTCTTGCTACATCCAGTGAAATGTTTTAGCAGCCATGCATATAAATTGGAAATTTCATATTCTCAAAGAGATAGTATTTCTTTGCATTCCTGTTGTGCAAATTTTTTTGCATGTTTTAGCGCTATTGAAATTTGAACTTCTAACTGTTGAGATTGTCAACGATTCTGATTAGCAATCATCATTACTTTGTTTGCTTGTATAAAAGATTGTCTAGGTGTGTACAGATCTATGTGTAAACATAGAGATTATATAAACAGATTTCTGGGGAGCTAATTGGGGGTCTCATCCCTATATATACACTGTATTTCTACTCATTTGGGAATGAATAACAAAATTATCAATTCTTCATCCTTGTTGAGATGGTATCAGAGACAATTTAGGTTCTGCAAGATCCTAAACAGTCCAAGCCCAGAAATTCACCCAAATTCTTCACATACGAAAAAGACAACCAAAAACACACCCACAAACAAATCAAATTCCAAAGCACAAAAACTCAAACCTCATACTACCAAACGAACATACAAAATGAGTGAACACATTGAAACCTCAAAAACCAAACCTGTTCCAATTCTTGTTCAGTCGGAAGGTTTTTTCAATGCAGGTATTATTCTTACAGAAACAAATTATGATGTATGGTCCCAATTTATGGAGATGCATATTGTTGAACGAGAAAAACTCTCATATATCATGGGTAAAACTGATCCACCTGCTGCATCTGACAAAGAATATGAAAAATGGTATGCTGAAAATCAAAAGGTGAAACACTGGCTTTTGATGTCCATGTCTCCTGACATTATGAAGCTCTATTTCCGTATAACTTGCTGCCCGTGAAATTTGGAGTACTCTCTCCAAAGCCTTTTATGATGGTAATGATGAGATTCATGTTTATTCTTTGCATCAGAAGGCTTTCTCAGCCAAACAAGGTGCCAAATCACTCTCAGTCTATTATGGAGAGTTAACCGAAATCTTTCGGGAACTTGACCATCGTGATAAAGTGATCAGGAAAGATCCTAATGATGTTATAGCATATCGACAATCTGTTGAGCGAATCCGAGTACACATATTTCTTGCTGGGTTGGATAAAGTGTTTGATCAACTTCGAAGGGAAATTTTATGTCATGAACCACTCCCAAACCTGGAAGAATGTTATTCCTTAGTCCGTCGTGAGGCCATACGATCCACCGCGCTGACTGATGACATTGAGAAACCTGAAGCTTCCGCTATGATTTCTCGCCATCAATCCAACCAGACATCACAAGACCGACCCAAGTCCACCCATCCTAAGAATTTCAACATCTCAGACAAACCTACATACAAATGAACTCATTGCAATCAAACAGGGCATTCAAAAAGTCGTTGCTTTGAACTTATTGGATATCCAGATTCGTGGGACCCAACACGGCATCGGAATTCCAAACGGCCTTCTACTGCAGCAATTGTCCAAACAAAGATAGAGGATGATGCTCCCAAACCATCAGCATTGGTAACCACTACAAACACTGAAGGTAAGGTCTTAAACACTTCTACACCTGTTTTGAATAATGCATGGATAATTGATTCGGGTGCTACTGATTTGATGCTAGACAAGTCTCTACCATTAATCCATCCTCTCAAAGTTGTGTTTCCACTGCCAATGGTAATACTACCCCAGTTATTGGGGAAGGGTCATCACATCTCACCGATACATTACACATTGATTCTGTTCTAGTTGTTTCTTCTTTAAATTATAATCTTATGTCAGTATCACAAATTACTGCCACCTTATCATGTGTTGTTATTTTTTGGCCTGACCGTTGTGTGTTTAAGGATATTCAGGCTCTGCAAACGATTGGTTATGGTGTTAAGAAAGGGAAACTGTATTGCTTGGACTTGGAATCAAGAACTTGCAACAGATTACAACAAGCTTTAGTAGAGGATAGTACTACTCCATCAAAGAAGACAACTGAGATCTGGCTTTGGCATCGACGTTTGGGACACGTCTCATTTGGTTATTTAAAAAAGTTATTTCCTAGCTTGTTTGTGAATTTGGATATCTCTCATTTCAAATGTGATGTGTATGACCTTGCCAAAAGCCATCGAACTTCATTTCCTTTGATTTTGAATAAAAGTCCAGCTCCTTTTATGATTATTCATTCTGATGTTTGGGGACCATCCAAAATTCCTACATTGGGTGGATCACATTGGTTTGTTACCTTTATAGATGATTGTACGAGGATGACTTGGTTGTGCTTGATGAAATCTAAAGCTGAAGTTAATTTGCTATTTCAGAAGTTTTATAACACTATTCATACACAGTACAATGCTAGAATATAGGTGTTACGAATTGATAACGGCGGAGAATACCATTGTTCTGAACTACAACAATTTTTGGAAACTAATGGCTCAATTCATCAAACTAGTTGTTCGAATACACATCAACAGAATGGCGTGGCAGAACGTAAGAATCGGCAATTGTTAGAAGTTGTTAGAGCTTTGTTAATCGAAGCCCATATGCCATTATGTTATTGGGGTGAAGCTCTTCTCTCTGCAGCATATCTCATCAACCGTGTTCCATCACACTCTATCAACTTCCAAACACCTTTCCAAGCCCTTACAGAAGCTGTCGTGGCTCCTACAATCCCAAATCTGCCTTCTCATGTTTTTGGATGTGTGGCCTATGTTCACATTCATAAACACCAACGCAGTAAGTTAATGCCTCGAGCCTTAAAATGTGTCTTTGTTGGATATGCTACTCATAAAAAAGGATATATATGTTATCATTCTCCTACTCAACGCATGTTAATCACTATAGATGTTGTGTTTCATGAAGATATTATGTATTTCTCCAAGTCTGACTTTCAGGGGGAGTCTCTTGGGGAAATTCATACTCTTGTGTATAATCTTGAGGAAGACATGGTGACAGTATCTGACCAGAATGAAGTGAGGGATCCTAGTGATTCAAATGGTGATGATTTACAGAACAATACAACAAATGCAGATGTGGGCAATTTGGATTTAAGTGGGAATGAGCACACAATAAGCCAAGATACATATGAATCTGAATTTGAGATTGAGTCTCTCCTAATTGATACACCAAACCAATCGTTGTCTCAGGATGTTCCTTATATAGCTTCAGAGACATCCAGAAGACAGTTACCACATCGTCTCACCAGAGGTATTCCAAAACCCATATATGAACCTCAATTGTCTAGTAAAGTAAGATATCCCATGAACCATTAATATATGTCTACACATCGCTTGTCAAAAATAAATCAGTCATTTGTTAATCAATTATCTACTGTATCTATTCCTAACAGTGTGCAGGAAGCCTTAATTGATTCAAGGTGGAGAGCCGCGATGAATGAAGAGATGGCCTCCTTACTAAAAAACCAAACTTGTTGATCGTTCCATAGGAAAAAAAACAGTTGGGTGTCGATGGATCTTCACTGTGAAATACAAAGCTGATGGTACAATTGAACGCTGTAAGGCAAGATTGGCGGCTAAAGGATACACCCAAGTTTACGGAATCGACTACAAGGAAACATTTGCACCCGTAGCTAAAATCAACACAGTCCGAGTGTTGTTATCCTTAGCTGCAGATCTTGATTGGCCATTACAACAGTTTGATGTGAAGAATGCATTCTTACATGGTGAACTCTGTCTGAAGAAGTTTACATGGATCTCCCACCAGGGTGTATGATAACAGAGAGACAAAATCAAAAGGTGTGTAGATTGAAGAAATCATTATATGGATTAAAACAATCTCCAAGAGCTTGGTTTGGACGATTCACCAAATCCATGACCACCTTTGGTTATAAGCAAATTAATTCAGACCATACATTATTTTTGAAGAAGTACCATGGAAAAATTACTTCACTCATTATTTATGTTGATGACATGATCGTCACAGGAAATGATCCAAAAGAAATGAAAGCTTTACAAGAATACTTGTCCAAGGAATTTCAAATGAAAGACTTAGGCCCTTTAAAATATTTTTTGAAGTATCTCGATCTAGTAAAGGGATCTTCTTATCTCAAAGGAAGTATGCCTTGGATCTATTACAATAAACTGGTATGTTAGCATGCCAACCAGCTGATACACCAGTAGAAGAAGGTCTTAAGTTATGCATTGAATCAAACCAAATACCAGTAGACAGTGGGAGATACCAAAGACTTGTTGGAAGATTGATGTACTTAGCTCACACTAGACCAGATCTTGCCTATGATCTAAGTATTGTTAGTCAGTTCATGCATAACTCTGGTAAACAACATATGAATGCATCATGCGTATTCTAAGGTATCTGAAATCTGCTCTAGGAAAGGGAATTCTATTATCAAAAAATTCAAAGAAACAAAATATTGAGGTGTACACAGATGCTGATTGGGCTGGAGCAATTGATGATAGGCGATCAACTTTGGGATACTTTACCTTTGTAGGTGGAAATTTAGTTACATGGAGAAGCAAGAAACAAAATGTTGTTGCACGATCTAGTGCAGAAGCTGAGTATAGAGGAATGACTTTAGGAATTTGTGAAGCTTTGTGGTTAAAATTTCTCTTACAAGACCTAGGCTACTGCCCAGAGCAACCAATCCAACTATATTGTGACAACAAAGCAGCATGTGATATAGCCCACCATAACCCAGTTCAACATGATCGTACAAAGCATGTTGAGGTAGATAGGTTCTTCATTAAGGAGAAACTAGATGAAAAGACTATGGAACTACCAAAGATTCGATCAGAAGATTAGTTAGCTGATATTCTTACCAAAGGAGTATCCAGTCGGGTGTTCTTAAAGTTCTTAGACAAGTTGGGCATGTATGATATTTATGCACCAACTTGAGGGGAAGTGTTGAGATTGTCAACGATTCGGATTAGCAATCATCATTACTTTGTTTCCTTGTATAAAAGATTGTGTAGGTGTGTACAGATCATAGTGTAAACATAGAGATTATTTAGGCAGATTTCTGGGGAGCTAATTGGGGGTCTCATCCCTATATATACACTGTATTTCTACTCATTTGGGAATGAATAACGAAAATATTAATTCTTCATCCTTGTTGAGACTAAGTTCAGAAAACACCAAAAATCAGCTGCCCGAAAATAGCCAAAACTGCCAAAGTGCTACGAAGAGTGAAAAACACATACTGAATCATGAAACGCACACGCAATTTCTTCAACTGCATGAAAAACACATTCACAAACCATGAGCTATTCAACACCGCATACTGAATCATGATACAACGAGTGGACTTGGGCATACATAAGTGGTCCTCTTAGTTGTGGGGTACCGAGCCATATTGCAGAAACCCTTCATTCAGGCATCCTAGTATGTGGGAATATCGTCTAGATGAGCAACCGATGGGCACTATTACATGCTAATCGATAGCTAACGCTTAATAATCCTTCAACATATAAAAGTGTGGTCATTCCTTCTCTAACCATATTCTACTCTCTCATTCTCCCTCTTTCCTTATTCCATCATCTGATAGTTGACTTTGGTGTGAGAATATGTCCCTAAAATAGATCTGAGCTCCCCTCGGATTCTTATTTGTCGACTCCAATAGTTATTCCCATATTGAGAATGGTTGTCATATTATATTAGTTTTTTATTAAATTATTCTTTTATTAAATTTTTACTCACAATAGTTATATTCATCTTTATATTTAAACATGGGATTCGCAGTCATTTATCTCCTCAATTAATTCATTAATATTTTACGATCACAATAAATAAATATATTAAACTACTTTTTATAGTTTTATTTAAATTAGATTATAATTTGAATAATTTTAATTTTAATTAATTTGGATGAATAATTTATGTGAATTTTTCTGAAATTATATTCTCTATAAACTAGTTGAATGATGTGAACAAGTTTTAAAAAATAAATTAATTACTTAATTTAATTCGGATGAATAATTTATGTGATTTTTTTTGTAATTTCTATATAATACATTAAAAGTAATACGAACAATTTTTAAAAATAAATTAATTACTTGATTCCATTAAAGAAAGAAAATACATTACATAATGTAATAAAACAATAAATTACATTAACAATAACAATATCCTAGATTAAATTACTTAATGCAAATAATAAAATATATTACTTAATGTCATTTTTTATTTGATGATCGCACAAATTTGAGCGTGTACTTCAAATTGTTCAAAAAATATAATCAAAATATCTTTTAGCAATATATTAAATTCGACAATTTTTTGTTTTACTATCCATCATCTTCTTCAATTATGTGTGAAAAATAAATGAAATGGACCTAAAAAAATACTCCAACGGTCAAACGACCGAGACAAATTTTTAAAATAAAAAGTACAAAGGACAGCTTTTGCTGTCTCTTGTGTAGAAATTGAGCGGAAGGCATTTTCCGCTCAAATCAGACCGTCTCCTCCCAGGTCATGGCAGCTCAATGTTTCCACATTGAACTGCCGTTGTAGTCACCCTTCCAATTAACTCTACGTCTCTACCCTTTGAGCTCATAGCGTAGGAATATATCACAGCCCATATGACTACTGAAAAAATTAATTTTAAATGATGTTATATAAATAGCTAAAGATAATATTGATCAAAAAACGAAAAAAACAATAAAGAATATGTGTTTACATCAAAGGCGAAGCTATGTCCTTCTAAAAAAAGTTTCTAACAGGAGTTATGTTTCCACTCATCTTCATTGAAAGCTCTGTTTCCACATGATCTATGCCTTACAAGCAACTCTCCGCCTCGTCTATTTTCTCACGGTTTTATTTAATACGCTGAAAACTACAATGCTCTTGAATTTTTAAGTAATTAATATTTCATAAAACAATACCTCATATTCAAATCTTTTCTAATGATAACATAAAAATATATTGATAATAAAATTAAAATAAAGAAATATATTTAGTAATTGTAAGTATAGCGAAGTACCGAATAAAAAGATTTGGGAGGAGCCGAGGAGGCACAAAGAGAAATTTGGTAAAAAAGAGAGTACTGGTGGAGTTGTGTTAAAAAATTATATTTTTATTAAAAATCAACATAAACGGTTGTGTAGTGGAAAGGTAAAATTTAAAGGATAAGTTTTTTTTAAAAAATTATTTAAATTATAATTCTTTATATGACATGGTCAAGAACAACTCTCGCTAATTATCTCTTATGCGACTTGGATCACTACCTTAAAAATTACACACAACATTTAATTAGTTTGGTGGCTTATTTATTTCTTTATTAGTTAAGTTTTGTTATGTAGTTTAGTAGTCTCCTCTTGTCTCCGCCATTGCATACCCTAATTTATTTTGGGATGGACGGAGTACTATTTAGTGTATATACGATTTATTACGAATATATCCTCCAAAGCATCACTTAAAGTCGAAGAAAAATGATGGTTGATGTCTATTTTTGTGGCGGCAATTTGATATATTAATCTTGTTGGAAAATGTGGCTCGTCCATGACGGGTGAACCGAACTCGATCGAGGTGTGAACCGAGACCATGGACCGAGACCAATTGGAAAGTCCAATTGAGGAGAAGCAAATTCGGTTAGTCAAGGTGTCAACCGGGACGATGAACCGAGACCAATTGGTAAACCCAATTGAATTGGGAATGAAATGGGCCCGTAAGGTCTGTTAGGCCCACAAGCCCATTTGGTGGCTTATATAATAAGAAGAATGTTTCTTCTTCCACCAACACATGAACTCCACCACCTCCAAAACCGGGAGAGAGAGAGAGAGGTTGAAACCTCCTGTCCCAAGTCTTGCGCAGTTCACGTGTGGCATCTACATTGCGAAACAGCCGAGCACTCCCGTTGACATTTCAATAGTGGTTTGCTCGCAAGACCAACATAAAACTGGTCCTGCTCCGCTGCTAGCTTCCGCTGGATTCGATGTTAGTAAAACGAACCTATTTATTATACTGATTAATATGTAACCGGTAAGCGATTCCTACAGTTTACACAATAAAACGAATTCTCAAATTTTTAAATTTAGACTTGCCTCTGACTCTAATTCTAATAAACTACAAATTCATTAGTAGATTGAGCTCAATGCTAACACTAACAAAATGCAGCCTCGTAAGGTTACATACTGATGTTAACAAAGAATAGCAAAAGTACAAAACGGAAATATTTCAGTAATGAATATGGTAAAAAAGAAAAAGGAAACATTCACATGTATAAATACAAAAAATGGTTCCATTACGTCAAAAAATGGTTCCATTTTACTT
>CAODLS010461409.1:0-13138 GCA_948243855.1 Flueggea neowawraea | reverse complement strand
AAAAAAAAAACATTTTCCTTCTTACAAATCAAACACTCATCAGCAAAATGTTTATTTCAAACGAAATCTCAAAAGCCAAACAGAGTGGTTTTTAACAAAATCATAATAAATATCAAAACACGATATTCATTTTAAACCATCAAAATTCCAAAAATAAAGTATTATCAACACTTCAAAGTTCAAATAACTTTCCAAAACAAATTTCATCATTTATCAAAATTTCTCAAAATTTCAGAAAACAAATTCAATCAAACAAGTCCTCAAATAGACCAAATTTTAGGATTCCCAATCCTTAAGTTATTACAGATTACATACTATAGTCGTAACACAACAAAAACATATAATTAGAAGACGCAGCATATGTGTCTGAAGCGACCATTTCACTCACTTGGAAATCCAAGCTGAATAGCCCAAACACATACCACTGGTGGCCGGCTAGTCTCGCTAACCAGGATACGAAGCTGAACAAATATATATATATATAAATATATATTAGAAACAGTTCGAAACGCAATACTGTGGCAATACTAAATGCACAATATACAAATGCAAATGCGAACTCGGACCCTCAAATACCCTAAACATTCATATCGAATGATAATCTATCATTCTGGACCAAAAATCCAAAATCTACGTAAAATTACAGTTTGGTCATCGACCAATGTAAAATTATAGTTTAGTCCTCCAGACTTAGCAATTTACAAATCAGTCCTTATGGCATCCTCAAATTACCAAATAGTCCTCCATTATTTCAGAATATTCAAATTACTCTAATATGTACTCGAAATTACATTTGGATCTCAAAATACCAAATATCAAGTTTAGTCCTCAAATGGCAAATTACCCAAATAATCCAACTTTGATTCAACCGATAAAAATCGATTCCAATCATACACATTGACTCTAATCGATCTCCTGAACTCAAATCCATAGTTGGTTTCTCAAAAACAACTCAAAATCTCTCAAAAATTGACAAAATGTGAACCTAACACTTTCCCATTCAAAACAACATCAAATCTTATGATTCCAAGCTATATTCATGTTCATTTAATCTCAAACAATCATAATCTAACAACCCTAAGCATCCATTTCAACAGAATCATCCATTTCAAATTCAACCAAAAATGGAAATCCTAAGATTAATGCATGAAATGAACGAAAAGAAGAGATTAGAGATGTAATCTTATCTCTAGAAATGTTGTGGAAAGATTGAAGAACAATGGGAAAGTGAAATGGACGGATTTGGAGCGGATTAGAGTGAGAAAGATGAGTGAGAGCTGAAAGGGGTCGGATATGGTGTATATATAGAACCTTCCCTCCAAAACAGTGCGTTTCAACCAAAAATAACCTTTTCTCAGCACTTATCGAGTAACTCAAAAGGTTACTCGAGTAAGTCTCAGTTCCAAAAAAATACTCAAGCATGAACTTACTCGAGTAAGACTAACCTTTACTCGAGTGATCCAACCTTCAATTACTCAAGTAACATGAAATTTTACTCTAATAACTCGCATCAAAAGAGGGTTCAAAACAACATATTCACCCAGGTTCACTCGAGTAACTCCAAACTTACTCGAATAACCAGATACATTCAACAACATTGAATTATCCAACACTTCCAACATATAATCAAGACCTCCGATCGTTTAAGATCAAACCGAGATCAACTAAACACCAAAATTTTGACAGATTCACATCTTCAGCATCCTCAAACTCAAATGACATAATCAAAATTGAACAGAAAAAATCGGGACTGACCAAAACACTATAGAATCTAGGTAAAAAATGGACGGGGTATTACATGCCGAATCTGAAATTGCAGAGAGAGATATTTGATCTGAAATAGCCGGAACTTTCCAAATTGGATTAGGAAACAACGAAGTTTGATAAGATATCCAAATAGCTAATTGGTATAATTCAGAGTTTCTTTTTGGATTTGCGGCTTCCATTCTTGTTATTTGATATTGTTATTTCCTATATATTTTTATTTGGACATATCTGGGAATAATACCAGTAGTATGAACATTTCCTTATGCCTTCCCAATAACTTTGTGTGGCTTGCTTGTCTTTCTTCATTGCAAGTCCTTGAGTTAAATTGTCTAAACTTTATTGAAGCTGAGGATTTGTTATGAGGAAATTAAAGTGCACCCCTTCTTTGTCAACCTTAGATTTAAGTTACTGGATTTACATTGAGTTTATATAAGGTTGATTTTTTTAGGTTAATAAAAAAAAGTTGTTTTGAAAAAATTTATATTAAGTTTATGTAATATTTATATGAAGTTTATATAAAGTTTATTTAATATTTTATAAATTTTTCTAAGTGTTTTGAAGGTTACAAAGAAACTTTTCTAAGTTTTTTAAAGGTTTATAACTAGTTTATATAAATTTTATATTAAGTTTATTAAATTATTTGAAATTTAAGATTTTTTTTATAAATTCTAAAAAGGTTTATATTAATTTTATATTGAGTTTATATAAATTTATATGAAGCTTATATTAAGTTTGTATAAAATGTTTATAGAGTTTATATGAACTTTATATGAATATGGACTAAAATAAAAAAAAATGAAGAATAAGGACTAAAATAAAAATAATGAAGAATAGTTGAGTTGATTTTTAGGTTGATTTTAAGTCGTGTTTAAGTTTTAAAAAAGATTATTAAAAATTGAATTTATGTTGATTTAAAAAAATTATGTACAGTTTATGTTGTGTTGATATTAGGTTGATTTTAAGGTTTAAAAAAATTGTTGAGTTGATTTATTAAATGTGAAATAATTTAAATGTGAAAAAGTCAAAAAATACTAAAATTAAAAAAAAAACAGACTTTCGTACGGACAAAGTGAAAAAGTTGAAAAATGACTAAAATAGAGTGAACAGAAGAAAACAGGGATGACGTTTTTGAAAAATAAAATATCAAAGGGTTTGTCTTTGTGACTTCTAGAAGATCCGATGCTGTGTTAAAATTTGGACCCTGATGTGTTAAAATTTGGACCCTGATTTGTTAAAATGCTGTGTGAGAACATTTAATGAGGCTCGCAGTTTGTAATTGATATCTTACTTGAATCGTTTTTGTAATTGACCCTACAAAAAAAAAACTAATTATGTCGGACGTCCTTGTAAATTCTTTGATTTTGATAAATAAAAATACTAATTGTTTAGTTATTAAAATTTAAATATTTTAATCTTCAGTTTTTTAAATACTATTATCTTAATTTTTTAGTTAAAAATGACATATTCAATTAGATAAAAGTTAATTTTTCATCTTATTTTGTCAATTTGTTTCTCTCTCATTATTTTTCTCTCTCTCTTCTCCTCTACCACACTCTCTTTTCTCTCTCCTCCTCTCCTCTCTTAATCTCATCTATCTTGAAACCCTAATAGCCCCAACCCCTAGCAACCCGAAACCCTAGGTCAGCCTGTCATCGTCGCCCTTCGTTGCTCCTTGTCCTCCTATCTTTGTGTGCTCACTCTCTCTCTCTCTCTCTCTCTCTCTCTCTCTTTGTGTCGATTCTCTCTCCTCTCTCGATTATCTCAGTTCCTTCATCTACCTCGGCTCGATTTGTCTTTGTTGCATCTCCGCTAGATCGGTCTTCGTCACGTTGTTCGCTGATATGTTTCTTTTCTCTCTGTTCGCGTCTTTGTCTCATCATCGATCTTTCTCACCGGTCTATGATGAGTGTAGTGAAGGAGGCGGCGAGGAGTGATGGTGATTGAAGGAGAGGCGGCGACGTGGGGTGTGGTTACTGGATCGGGGGCGGCTAGGGTTGGAAAACCTAGCTTTTGCCTATTTTTTGTGTGCCAATTTACATAAGTGCCTCTGATTTTAAAAAATTTCCAAAAAAATAGTTTTAATGTTTTTTATTGTGAATAAAATTTTTAATGTTAATGTCAATGAATTTTGTTTGATTTTCATTGATTTTTTAAAACAAATTAGTTATCATTAAATAATGATTTAGAGATATTTGAATACATTCGCAGACATTAAGAGATATTTGGATATATTCGGAGGAATTGTGAGACATTTGGATACATTCGAATGCATTAGAAAACATTTAGATATTATAAAAAAATATAAAAAATTATATAAAATTTTGAAATTCGGATACATTTTGGAGATTGTCAAAAAAATTGTAAAAATTATATTAAAATTTGTAATTTTGAGGCATTTAATTATAAAAAATATTATATCAAAAATTTATTAAATCAAATTTTATATAAAAAAAAAATTGTGATTTTGAGACATTTGGAGACCACCGGAGATATTTTGAAAAATCATATTTTTTCTCCCTTGAAATTTATTTTTTCGTGTAAAAATCAATTTCTCGTGAAAATATCACGATTTTTTTTGCGAAAATAACATTTGTTAAATTCAGTTTGTTTTATGTAGTATTTGTTTTAAAAACTTGAGTGATATTTATCAAAATTTAAATTTTATTTTAGTATAAATGTTAAATTTTCCTAAAAAAAAAAGGAAATTATGCGAGATGCTAGCACAAGTCTCATTAATTCTAACCATACCACTAAAGTTTCCATCCAACCCTTCCTTCTCGTCCTCGTCTCCGACTCCATCGCACCTCGCTTGCCACCTCATTCAGATCGGCATCACCAGCACCTTCTCTGCTCCCTGTGAAGACTTGCAACATCATCTTTGTCTTCTTCTGAAGTGTCGTCTGTGACTTCGACTCCATCTTCTCTGTTACTAGTTCCGTCCGTGAATCAATCACTCGCCTCTTCTCTTTCTCTTATTGCTTCTACTTCTCATTGATCTCTCTCTTTCACTCTCTCATTCTTTATCTCTCTTCTAGTTTCTTTCTCTCTCTTGATCTCGATTTCGATCCTTCTTTCGATCTCGCAGCCTCTCCGTCTCTTGCGTCTCCATCACCAGTTATCCTATGCAACAACAAAAAAATAATTAATTTATATAAAACATTATCAATTGATAACTTTACTCTGTTCTAAAGAAAGAGAGAAACCTGGAGAGTTGTTCTTCTTCGTCTATTTATGATATTGTTGTCTTGTTGAAACGGATTATTTGGAGGAGCATAATTTAACTCTAGAAATGAACTTTCCGCTGAACCATATATTTTCAATTTCTCTATTATAAATTCAACAAAGAAAACTGTTGAAAATCAATTCCAAGCCGATTAGTTTTTTGTTGGTATTCTCGTAGTATTCTTTTATTTCATTTGGTATTCAATCATTATCAAAAAGGTATTCAGTTGGTATTCCATCAATGAAAATTTACTTGATATTCATTTTGGCTATTTTACGCATAAATTTGTACTTTCGTTTTCTAATCGGAGACCAAACTTTGGTTCTAAATGGATATCCAATTAGATCAATGAATATTATATTGATATTTAATCAATGGTATTCAATTGGTTTTTAATCTTTATTTATTTTAGTATCCATTTAAATTAATAGAATATTATTATTTTGGTTTTTAAATTCCTTTTCTTCTTTTTCTTTCTACCATTGCATTTTCTGTTAAGCTAGAGTTGTGCTGAGGAAATAACTCTTTTTCCTTTCCATTGAAAGTGTTGGTGGATTGAATGGAAGGCCAGTTGGTAGAGGAACTTCACATGCAGAATCTCAAAGGCTAATCCTGCGAGCTCCTACTGAATATATCATTACAGAAAGCTCTTTATCTTTGCAGAAAGCTCATCAGGTATTGGCAGATGTTTACCTCTTGGATATGCAAATTTGCCATGAGTAGCATCTTCCTCACTCGGAGTTCCAGTCTGCTAGCATGTAAAAACATCCAAGGTAAGTATCTAATTAATAATATGTACAAACATATAACATAGATTTACTTGAGAATCTATTTACACTCACATGGAATTCACATGTTCCATAAGGGTTGAATACCACTCCACAACCTTTTGTCTATGCTTTTGAATGAAATGTTTCCACTGCATCTTTTTGGATGAGTTGTAGTTTGAGAGCTCTGTGTAACGTTAAACCGTATAGTTGGAGGATAAAATGATGTTGCTGCAATTGGCCTGAACAACTTTCTAAACTCAACCATATGAGGTACTTGTTCTTCTTGTGAAAATCTTGCATCTTCATTCGAACTGGTGGATTTGAGGATATGTCCTCCAGTGATAGAACTGTCTGTTTGACTTTACTGGATCTGAGCAGGTACTGTAATTGGCCTTTCAGGAATAGAAGGTTGTAAGTAAATGAGTGCCAATGTAAAATGTCAGTTCGGATATCAAAAAAAACTAGGTACAGGTATTGAAAACTTACCGATGTTCACTTTCTTGAGTTATGTCCTGATTTTGTGCAATTTGAGCACCTCTGCACTTGTCCTTTTCTACTCAGGTGGGCGCTAGAATCATTTGGTTCCCCTAGTAATCTAGCATGCACAATTTTTGATTTGTATTTCTTCCTTTTCAGTTTAGGCTTGGCTATGTCCTTCTCAACCGGAGGTGGTTCCATAGGTTCCTAGTCTTCAACCCTCCAAAATCTCCTACCTCTAACAGGTGTATCTTTAGCTCATACGTTGCATCATATGTACTCTTGTGGTACCAAAAGGAAAGGTAATCATATGGATCTAATTTTACATGAAACAAGGCAACGCAAGCATGCTGGCATAGGATTCTAGTCAAATCCTAAGATCTACAAGTGCATTTTTCTCTATCTAGTTGAGCAATATGCTTGTCCATTTTTTTTAGAAACTTTATATCCCTGATCACCATTAAATTCAACTCTACATCCTGCAGGATAGCACTTGTTTATGTAAAAGATTTGTCAACACATCAGGGGGAAAATCAACGTTCCATTTGGCAGAATATGTTGGAAATTCCCCAATGCTAGTTATTACCATCACCTTAATATAATTCAACAGACTCAGAATAGGCTTATACCTACTATCTAAAACCCAAGAGTTGATGCTCCCTGTAAAATTGTTGTCACACTTTTGACAGTAACTCCTACTAGAAAAGAAAGTTCTTACCCAAGTCTTTGGAGGATATCTCATCAAATCCTCAACAGCACTTATGTTCAATTTTCATAATTTCATCAAGGTATCTTTAAAATTCTCCTCGTAGGTACTCCAAGCTACAACCTAGAATTGTTTAGTCATCTCATTACTAGAAAACCTCTTATTTTAGTTAGCCCAAATGCGTTAAGCACCCAATTTGTGCTCAGCCTCTGGGAGAAAATTAGCTATTGTTGGCAACAAACCCTGCATACACGAACAAATATTGTCAGATATTACCTTTTGCATACACAAGAACAAATATTGCATCTCAAAATCTATACAGTTTATATGTTGATCAAGATATTACCTTTTGCATATCACTCATTAGAGTATATTTCTCCCCATTTCGTAATTCCAAAAAATCAGAAAGCAACCACAAAAACCACTCCCAGTTCAACTTTGCTTCTCTATCAACAATTGTCCAAGCTACTTTATAGAACTGGTCCATTGCATCCAAACCCAGAGCTGACAACAATTGCCCTTTTGATTTGTTCTTGAGAAAACACCCATCAAGCCCTAAGATGGGTATGTACCCCGTTTTTTAGGCCTTTTTGCAAGCATACAATCCAATAAACACTCTCTTGAACACTCTTCTTCCTTCCCTCTTTGTGTCATTACATATTTCTAATTGCACTACACTCCCAGGATTAGATCTTCTAAGCTCTTCATAATGAGCTTCCAAATAGTTGTACTCAACCTTATAACTTCCATACATTTCCTGTAGAATCACTCTCTTAGCTCGCTTGCCCATTATTTTGTTCACTTTCACTTTAAGATAGGTCTTCATATCACTAACCTTGTAGGAGGAGTTTCATTGAATCTTCTTCCTGAAGTAATTAGCCAAAAATTTGTAGTTCAACATCTTATTATCCCATGTCCTTCACAATTATGCTCAAAGATTTTTTTTTTGAACTAGCCCAGGATAAGGTTCATATTTTGAGGCAAAGAACAACCATGGACACCCCACATCCCATTTGTACCCGACTCTACTTCTTGAGCTCTTAATTACTTTAATAGCTTTCCTATAAAGATAGCATACTTTCTTACTATCATTCTAACCTCCTCAGCATTGGAAAATGTCATACCTTTAAAAAAATGATCCATATGCTCACACTTATCATATTTTCTTCTCAACCTTTGCTGCATGTGTTAGTTATATGTAAGTCTACAATTCCTCCTACTTTCACATTCACTATCCTCACCAAAATCTTTAACTTGATGAACTTGATCCTCATTAAGTTGGTCACGATCTTCATTCTCAGTATCATCTTCCTTGTCATAAGTGTTATCATCTTCGTTGTTTGTTTCATAATCATCATTTGATTCGTCATCATTATCCTCATTTGGCTTGTTTGATCGTGAATCATCAAGTTTGAAGTCCTCATCGTCATCAACCAAGAGTTTTTCCTTCCCTTTAAAATAACTCTTACCCCTTTCAATAGATGCAGAAAACTCAGGCCATAGGTAGCTTGCTAGAGGTGACTTCTGCTTGTCATGCTTCTTTTTAATACACAGTTCCTTTTGTCTAAATATCTTGTTTCTATCACCATCATTGAGTTCAATCACATTGATGTATGGTAAATTTACATGGATATTCAAGCATAAATAGATTGCATTTTGACCTTAAGTATACTTAATTATCTACGAATTTATACTATTTTCGTATTTTGTGTAGGGTGAATGAGAATGCATAGAATATGAATGATAAAGTTATGAAGAAAGGCATGGAAAAGGAGTTCTAAAATGGGCTTAAGCGATGGAAAGAAATAGAGGAAAAATTGGCTTAAAAGGAGCAATTTTGGTCGTCACACTCTAGTCTCACGGTCATGGCCATGACAGTGACCTCCCATGGCTCAAATATTGGCACAAGTTGATGAACTAGGGAAGGGCCATAGTCATGGTTCAGACCATGGCCATTCCTTGTTCAAACTGTGATTGAACCACTATCATGAATCACGGTTGTGTTCAAGAGGTTGTGATCACTAAGCAATTCTTAACCAACACGAGGAGGGTCACAGTCATGGCTACATGACCAAATGGAGCTTAGGTTGTGACTCATCCACGGTCAGGAGTCACGGCCATGATTGGAGGGTGTGAGTCCCTTGAAGAGAGAGAAACGTATGGTAGCTAAAGACAATTCTGTAGGGACAAAGCATATTCAAGGGGCATTTTTGTTAGCAATTATTGAAGGGTTTTGAGGTCACATGAGGGCTATAAATACTCCTATTATTTACCCTTTGAGGATGATTCCCTACATCATAAAAAAATTCTCTTTTACTCTAGATAGGATTTAATTTAGGGTTTGATGAATAAAGGGAGAGCTTGAAGGTTTTGGTAATCTTCTTTCAAAGTGACATTGAAGAGACATTCTTGGCTTCCATTCTCCCTCTATTTCTTCATCCTTGATCAAACAAGAACTTGATGAGAGATATTTTATGACGAAAAAAAGAGCACCTTTTTCAATTCTGAAGCCTAGTGTCTCCTGTAACACTATATCACCGTAATCCATTCTTTTTCTTCCACCTTTCTTCGAGAAAAGGTCCCATCCATTAATATCATGATTGGGTCGACCAAGGGAAGGCAAAACGTCGTCGTTTGCTTTGTCTCTTTAAAGCTTTGTCTCTGTAAAACAATCAAGCAAAGCTCCAAGACTCAAGAGATCAAGAACATGTTTCGAATTATAGTACAAATCATGATTCTCTCCTGATTCTATTAGTAGCTTGGAATCTATTTCCATTGAAGGGATTTGGATCAAAGGGGTGAAGAATCGAATTGCGAGCTCTGGTAATGATGTTCCTTATTGTTCAGTCTCTCTTCTTGTTAGATTAAACAGTTCCTGAGGAACAAACATAGGCAGTTGGTTCTCCAGCATTATCCAATCACGACGGAGAGTTGGCAGCATCCATCTTTCTATCAAACTGAATCCATGCCTAAACCTATCCTTCTCTAACTCTCGTAGGAATTCTAACTCAAAGCAACCATCAATGAGCATCATTTCCACAAATTCATCACTGCCAAGTTTAATCACAGGCTTTCGAGCTTCTTGTTCCATGTTCACCAACACCTTAATTACAGGCTCAAATTGGAATGCTTCATTACCACTAGTATGATTTTGATTAAATAGCCGTGAGGAAAATTTATGTTTAATCCCCTCCATTTCTTGCAATCAAGATTTGCCATGGTGGTAAGGGCCAATCAAGATAACGTTGGGTTTATAAGCTTTTGGTTCTACTTTATGAACTATAGATGCAAACTGAGCTTCTGTCTGGAAATTTCGGACTTCTCAATCTTTTTTTTCACGAAAATTTTGGGCCAGACAGGTACTATTTGTAAAAATAAATGTGGAATAGAAATGATCAACAAAAAGGATGCTAGAATTTTAACGTGGTTCACCCTTGATTTTGGGCTATGTCCATGGGACAAAATCTGAATAAAACTTCCACTATGAAAATAGTAGGTACAAGAGAGTCGTCTCTAGATTAATTCTAGAGGTAATAAAACACTCAAAATACTAGCTCTCACCAAAATAGTCGCACTCAAGGTGTTTCCCAAAAAAAACCCCAAATATTTTCCTCATTATTTTTTCACTCCCCAAAAAACTCTCTCACAAATTTTCACTCTTAAGAAGAAACTTTCTCTTCTCTTGCTTCTCTAACATTAACCCATCTCAACATGCCTATTTATAGGCATTTAGGACTTGGAGGGCAAGTTCAACTTGCTCAACAAGTTGTCAAATTCATGGTAGCAAAGTTTGATAAGTTGTTGGGTAGCCAAATTTGACAAGCAAGCTAAGTTGGATGAACTTGCTTGCCAAGAATCTTTTTTTTTTAATTTTAATTACATAAATAATTATGTAGGCCCTTTAATAGGAGGGACCTACTACTAACAATTCTCCCCATCCCTACTATTTAGAGGGCTCCATCATTCCTGCAGCCAATCGACAAAAGTCAAACTTTTCCCTTGGTAAAATCTTTGTCAACATATCTGATCTATTTTCATCAGCATGGATCTTTTCAAGTTGTAGTAGCTTCTTCTCCAGCACATCTCTGATCCAGTGATATCTCATATCAATATGCTTTGATCTTAAGTAGAAAGAGGAATTCTTCCCAAGGTGAATAGCACTTTGGCTATCACAAAACATTTGATATATGTCTTGTTGCACGCCAAGTTCATTCAAGAACATTTTCATCCACACCAACCCCTTACATGCTTTCGTTGTTGCAATAAACTATGCTTCAGTATTGGAAAGAGCAACACATTTCTGTAATTTTGACTGTCAAGACACAACTCCTCTTGCAAATGTAATCAGGTAGCCTGAAGTACTCTTTCTAGAGTCAACATCTCCAGCCACATCTATATCTGTGTAGCCAACTAGCACATGTTCGGTCTCTCCAAAGCATAAGCATATTTTGGAAGTATCACGAAGATACCTGAAGAACCATTTCACTATAGTCCAATGTTTGTTACCGAAATTTGAAAGGAATCAACTCAGTACTCCAATTGCGTGAGCTATATCTGGCCATGTACAAACCATGTCATACATCAAACTCCCAACTGCTGAAGCATATGGAATCTATTCAATCTCTTCCTTCTATTTGTCTGTAAAGGGCTCTGTTTTGAACTCAGTCTAAAATGATTAGCAACATGACAACTAAACGTTGTAGCTTTGTCCATATTATACCTCTGAAGAACTTTCTCTATGTACTTTTCTTGTGACAACCATATCTTCTTAGCACCTTTGTCTCTAATAATCTGTATGCCAAGAATTTGCTTTGCTAACCCCAAGTCTTTCATGGGAAAAGACTTACTCATTTGTTTCTTCAAATTATTAATTCTAGAAATATTCTAGCCAATAATTAGTTTATCATCCACATAGAGTAAAAGAATAATGAAATCATCATCAGAGGATTTTTGCCAAAAAACACAATAGTCTGAAGTACTCTTCTTGTACGCTTGCTTCCCCATAATTGACTCAAACTTTTTGTACCATTGTCTCAAGGCTGCTTCAAGTCATAAAAACTTTTCTTCAATTTACAAACATAATCCTCTTTTCCTTTTATTGGAAACCCTTTGGTTGCTCCATGTATATTTCCTCTTCCAAATCACTGTGAAGGAAGACAGTTATTACATCTATTTGCTCAATTTCAAAATCGAGACATGTTGCTAAAACCAACACTGTACAAATGGATGTCATTTTCACAATAGGTCAAAAAATCTCATCAAAATCAACACCTTTCCTTTGGATGAATCCCTTAACAACAAGTCTGGCTTTGAATCTCTAATGGAGACTATGTTCTTCATGTTGATCCTGAACACCCATCTATTTTTTAAAGCTCTCTTGCCTTTGAGCAACTTCACCAGCTCAAATATCTTATTCTCACACAAGGATTTCATCTCATCTTGTATGGCTTCAAGGCATTTCTACTTGTGTTAATCATTCATGGCTTATTCAAAGCTCTCAGGTTCTCCTCCGTCAGTAAGTGTCACATACTCATCATTGGAATATCCAGTAGAAGGTCATTTATTTCTACTAGATCTCTTCGATGGAACTAGAGAAGCATAAGGTGCAGGTGGTTGTGTTTGGACATCATCATCATTGTATTGAATCTCAACGGGAGCATATGTATATGAGGCTGATCATTTTGAGCTTCATCTCTAACTTGTCTTGGCCCCACTGTTGGAGGAACTAGTTTTAGATCTGTTGATTCACCATCAGAACTTGGAGTATTCTTCTCCACCTTGTCAATATCTTCAATGGTTTCATCTTCAACAAATATAGCATCACATCTCCTAATAAGCTTTTTCTGGATTGGATCGTAGAATTTATAACCAAAGTGATATTGACTATGACCAACAAAAATACACTGTCATGTCTTAGCATCAAGCTTGGACCTCTCATCCTTAGGAATATACACAAAGGCTTTGTAGCCAAACACCCGTAGATGATTATAGGAAAATCCTTTTCTGACCATGCTTTCTCTGGGACATCTACCTTCAAAGGAACACAAGGTGAAAGATTTATCACCCCAAAAGGTATTTGGAAACTTTGTTGGATCAAGGGTGATCAACATTAAGTTTCTTTTTGTGTTTTGATGATGTGCAAAATATTTGAGATAGAGTGGCACACGTTGAAAAGCACGTAATTGCAAATCAAGC
>CAODLS010461405.1:0-23420 GCA_948243855.1 Flueggea neowawraea | reverse complement strand
TTATAAATATTTGTCAATTTATCTCACTAGAGTCACAAATATGTGATTAATCTATAATCTACAATATTATATTTTTTCAAATTATATTTTAATAATTAGAAAATTTGGCATTCAAAATGCAGACATATAGAATTATGAATTTAAAATAATTAAATTCTAATGAAAATGATAATTTATAAAATAATCTATCATGTAATGTACGCATTGCGTGAGAATATATACTAGTGAAAATAATGCTTCTAGACAAGAAAAAAGAAGTACAAAAATAAAATTGTTGTCATATCGGCCAAACAAACAAAATAATCGTCCCTCATGTAAATTCCTCTTTTTCTTGAAAAAGAAAAGATTCATTAGCCTTTTTTCTCATGTGGCATTGCAGCTCACTGCGAAACAATCCGAACTGTTTTGTTTTTGGAAAGAAAAAAAAATTACAAATTGAGTATGTCACTTATTGAGTAGATATACCGTCAAAGAATAAAAAGAAAATTACATCAAATTATAATACATTGAATGTGTAATATATTAAATAGTACGCAAAAAATAAAAACAAATTAAAATTATAAGCATGTTTAGTCTTAAAAAATAGATATATTTTTATATTGTACATTCTCCTATTTGCTGTAGAGATTGAGGTTAGATTTCCAATAATGTTAAAGTTATTTATATTTAGTCAACACGAATATTAATGTTTTAATTGAGTATAATTGTAAGTACGATAAGATATGGATATAACTTCCTCTACCCATACTCATCATACCCATATATGTACTTGTTAGATAATACATGTATTCACGCTCATTATCCATACTCATATCCGTATATATGTAATATAATATAATATATGATTATATATACTGTATATTATGTCTTCCCATGACCAACTAACTCCTCCCCTTTTTATGTCTTCCTCCATTCCCAACCGTATTTCTTCTTCCCCTTCTGACTGTATTTCTTCCCTGACTGTTAGTCTTCTCTGTTACAAGTAGACTCAAAAAAACCTCCTCA
Organism: Flueggea neowawraea; assembly: GCA_948243855.1. Lineage (NCBI taxonomy): Eukaryota > Viridiplantae > Streptophyta > Magnoliopsida > Malpighiales > Phyllanthaceae > Flueggea > Flueggea neowawraea. The sequence continues at coordinate 22,415 of CAODLS010461405.1, read as the reverse complement.
ATTGACACTTCCATGGAAAAGAAATTTCAAGTTTCTTGTACACTTGTAAAAAAGTTATATTCATTTAATAATTCACATTGTTGTAATTGATAATATAACCACAATATAAACCTTAAGAAAATGGACTAATTACTCATCGAAATTAAGTTTATGCATATTTTCTAATTATATTCATATTTAAAAATTTTCCTTAAATAAATATAACGAGAGAATATATATATTAAAAAATATAAAATTATTGCTTTTTATAATTAAAAAAGCGGAAAAGAAACGTAAAGGTGGATATCATTTATCAAATGAGTGAGACCGGTCTCTACATTCCACTATCGTCATAAAATAAAAGTAATATTTGAATATTGCTTTTTTACGAATATGTGGGAGAGGTTGTGGCTTATAATTATATATTCCAAACATGCTGACATCAAGAACACCTCTAATTTCCATGTCGACCATTCCCTTATTTCTTTTCTGCATCATGTGTGACAAATGGCCTCTTAACAACCTTGAAGGATCCATTCCAAAAAAAAACCTTTAAGTATCTAGCAATTTAAGATTTTATATATGATTTAAAAAACTGTTCAAGTGTAATTATTAAATATTTCAAGATATCATTTGAATATCATTTTTACGGTCGTTTAAAAAAATATTTTTATATACATTCTTAATATTTTCTCAAAATATCGTTTCAAAAAAATGAAGACTTGTTATTTTTTTTCATTACAAAAATTTAAAACCATCCACCATATTTTTTAATCATCAACTACACTTTAACCAAATAATTTTCTACGTTTATAAAAATATTTTTTATAAAACACTTTTTATCAATTACTATCTTTTTTCCTTTGAAAAATCAATTATTATCCATTAATAATTCTTTTTCAAATCATAAGAACCTGCCTTTTAAGTCTGTTGAGGGGGAATTATCATAAGGTTCGCTGTTCTATGGATTGAGTGGAGTGGTAAGACCAATTGTGATGTTTCTGTGTCTGTGGTTTTGGTAGGTTTCTTGATATAAACCCTGAAGGGAAGGTGCCTGTGGTGAAATTTGATGACAAATGGGTGGCAGACTCTGATGTGATTGTTGGGATCCTGGAGGAGAAGTACCCTGAACCTTCTTTGAAGACTCCCCCTGAAGTTTCCTCTGCGTAAGCTTCCTGTTTGGCTGTTTTTTTGTCTATTCACTATCTAATAGTTTGAATCAGTTAATTTCTGGTATTACTGTTGTATTGTATGCTTGAAAAGTCAAAAGTTTTCAACTTTTATTGTGTTGATTATGATAATTTGGGGATATCTTTTTTTTAAAGAATGGGTTTTCTGTTTTATGACCATGTTTATATTTGCTTTATTGGCGTGATTGTTTTGAATCTGGGAATGTAAATTTTATGTTCTTGTTTTAGTCAATTACGTAGAACTAAGTTACTTCGTCAAATTTGTACTGTGAGATTACAGAGGTGGGAAGATTTTCCCATCTTTCGTCAAGGTTTTGAAGAGCAAGGATGCCAATGATGGATCTGAGCAGGCTTTGCTTGAGGAACTGAAGGCATTGGATGAGCATTTTAAGCAACATGTATGTATACACTCAACTGTGCAAAGAAGGATATAACTATATATTATCCTTTCCTTTGAAAATGCTAACTAAATTGGAGTGTGGACTCAGAGGCCATTCATTGCTGGGGAAAAGGTTACTGCTGCTGATTTGAGCTTGGCTCCAAAGATGTACCATCTTGAGATTGCTCTTGGCCATTTTAAGAAGTGGACTGTCCCTGAAAACTTGACTCATGTCCATAGCTATATGCAGGTATGCGTTGTATTGATGCCATCGTTGTTTAATTCGTACCGAGTTGTTGCTTATTATTCTAAATACCTGGTTTTTCTGTAACTTCCATTTGTTGCTTCCGAATTGAAGTTAATCCAATTTGGAGACATCTCCAATTTCTGCAACTTAGGTTTTGTTTTGGTGATGTTTGTTTGCAGACAATCTTTTCCCGCGAATCGTTTGTGAAGACGAAAGCTGCAAAGGAATATGTGATTGCAGGGTGGGAGCCGAAAGTCAATGCATGAAGCAAAATCTAGCAAGATTACAAGTTATGTGGTTGAGATAGATGCTTGTTAAAGACAACTTGGACAATGGTTTATGGTTGTATCTAATAAAATCTATTAATATTTAGGATTGATACATAACTTACCCCCAAACTTGCACAGTTTTTTCTATTATCACCTTAAACTTTTTGACCGTATAACTTAACTCCTAAATTTACTTAAATTATCTCAATTATCCTCCGATCTTATTTAAACTATCTCAATTATTTCTTAAATTTAGTTAAACTGAATAATTTATCAATTTTTTTTAATTCATCACGGGTTTATTGTAGAGTTTTTTTAATTTTTTTTAACATTTGATGTTTAATAGTGGTAATTTAATGATAAATTAGAGAATTTTAGGATTTAAATATATTGAAAAAGATTTAATTGAGAGGGTTTTGATAAATTTAGGAGGTAAATTGAATATTTAAAAAGTTTAGGATCATAAAAAAAATGTACAAGTTTAAGGGTAAATTATGTATTAAGCCTAATATTTATGTGGTGCTAACTGCTATGGTTATTGGTTACTGTGGTATTTAGTATTAACTAGTAATGGCAGGTACAAGTGCAATTCAGCTCCACTGTTGCTTTAGGTTGTGGAGGAGAGTTGGAGAGTGTGGAATAAAAGCAGGTGCAGTGACACTGGAATTAATCAAACATTTGACATGTTAACTTACAGTCAAATCCAATATTTTAAAAAGGGTTACTTTAATTGATTTAGTAATTAGCACGCTGTAATTCGCCTTTGTAGGAGATTGGGAAGGATGCACTGTTTGTCTTAAATGTCTCATTTAAAGTTATGACGACAGTTGCTCATAACTTAACCACGTGTTTTTTGTTTTAGGACAAGTTGCAAAAATATTTTTTTTAGGTAATTAATTATTTATTTTTATATTATATTTTATAATTTATTTTTTTACATCTAATATTATAAAAAAATATTTTTTTATAATTTTTTTAATATTTATATTTTAATATTTTTTTTATTTTTTAAACTACTCTATTTTCATTTATTTTTTAAAAAAAATTAAATTTTTTCTAAATATCTAAAAATCAACATGTAATAAATTTTTTAATTTTTTTTAAATTTAGTTTTAAAAAATAAAAAATAATTTAAAATCAACTCTAAATAAATTTTATATAATTTTTTTTAAAACCAACCTAAAATTAACTCTACAAAAATTATAAACTATATATCAACTTAATAAAAATTTTAATTTAACCTTATAAAACTGTATAAATTTTTTTAAAAAATTATAAATAAATTTAAAATAAACCTAAAATATATTTTTTAAAAATAAAATAAACTTAAATTAATTTTTTTATAATTCTTAAATAAACCTCCCTAAAATAAACTTTAAATAATTTTTTTTTAAAAAAACAAATTTTAAATATAAACTTAAAATAAACTTAAAACACTTAAATAAATATTTTAAAATTCTTAAATAATCCTTTTTTTTAAATCTGAAAAATAAATTTTAAATAACCTTACAGTAAAAATTTTAAATAAAACAAACTTTAAACCAAACTTAAAATAAGTCTTTTTAAAATCTGTAAAATAAACTTAAAAAAATCAAAATAAACCTAAAATAAATTTTAAATAAATTTAAAATAAACTTTTTAACAAAACAAATTTTAAAAATAAACTTAAAATATAACTTTTAAAATTCTTAAATAAAAATTTTTAAAATCTTTACAATAAAAATTAAACAAACCTTAAAAAAACTTAAAATCATTAAATAAAAAATATAAACCTTAAATATATATTTTTTAATTTTGAAAATTTAAAAAAAAAATAAAAATCAGCCTCCAATCAATTTTTTAATTTTTTTTAAACTTATAAATTATTTTAAAAAATAAAAAAACAAAAATAAACCTCATGATTAATTTTAAAACACTTTTTTAAACTTAAAATTAATATTGAATAAATCTTAAACGAAACATATAAATCTTAAATAAATTTTTAAAAATCTTTTAAAAACTAAAAAACAAAAAAAAAATACAACAAATGAAAAAATAGATCTGCCAAACACGCCACTGGTTTTCGTTCCGGATGTTGATCTGCAAACAACGCAAGCAACACAACACACCGCTGCCACAGAAAGAAAAAAACAAATCTGCAACCACCACAAACAAAGATCAGACTAAAACACAAATAATGCTTCAGCTTTAAGCTCTTCTACTTCATCAGTCACAACGACAAGTTTCCCAGGAGATCTCGACGCCAAGTCAACGGCTCGAACTCCACAGGGGCGACCAGAGATCTCGACGCCACCAGAGATTACTTCGTTGTCGTCGATGTGCTCTCGTCGACCCGATAAGCAAATTGTAGTGTTGGTGACTGGAGGAGAGAGAAGGGTGAAAGAAAGAAGTAGAGAGAGAAGAGGAAAACAGAAAGGCGGCGAGAGAGGTTAGATTTGGAAGAGAGACGAGAAAAGAAATAGAGAGAGAAAAAATAAGACGACGGCGGGTGTGGAGGTTGGGCCGCGGTGGAGGTTGAAATCGGATGAGAGAGAGGAGCAGGAGAGAAAGAGAGGAGAAAGTAGAGAGAAAAAAGAAATGGTGGAGAAAGACAAAATATCGAAAAGGTCCCCTCAGGAGATGTAGGAATTTTGTGCGTCCAAAAGTTAAAGAGGAGCCGCTTATTAAGAAGCAAATGGCATCTTCGTGCACTGGTTATATGAATAGAACAAACGCGCGTATTGCGTAATTATCCCTTTCTTTTATGATAATTCAGGTACAACATGATTCGAATATTTAATTTTAGATTTTAGGCCATTTAAAATAGTTATATTTGTTATAAAAATAATTATCATATAATATTAATTTTTTTTATTATATATATTTTTTATATTTTATTATATAATTCATAATTATTTTACTACTCATTTAATTTATTTATAATATATAATTTATAATAAATATATTTATTTAACATATTAATTTCATATTTTTATATAAAATAAATAATATTTTAAAAATTTTATTTTAAATTATTTTAGATAAATTATTTGTGTAAAATTTATGAAAGTAATATTTTTACTAAATTAGTGCTGAGTGAGTAATTGAGTGTAAAGAAATGAAATAGAGGTGAAATCTTTATAAAAAAAATGAAAAAAAGCTTTAAAAAAATGTGGCTCTACCTGACAAGCGTCATGTGGACCATGCAGATGTTCCGCATGATGCCGCCATCCACTCTCTTATGGGAGCGTTGTGAACACCCTTACAACTCGCATATCGAACCATTCGAGCCAATCTTGAATGATAACTCAACCACATGTTTAGAACTCATAGAGATTTTTCAAAACCATTGGTTGAGATCATTGCTGTATTTCTTCATCAGATTCTGCTTCAACTTGAACTGGAGTTATTAAAGAGGTTACCATTTAAATCTTGCCAAAGTTTTCTGAGCAGTTTCTTTTTTATTCGTCTTGCTAAGAATTGAACACTCAATTTTGAGGAAAATCCCACCCAAATATCACTTATCTTGAAAAGATAACCCAATAGTACCACTAGTCTATAAGGCCATTGATTTTAAGTAGTTTTTTTTGTGTTTAACTAGGATCATCAGCGAATTTCTAGCCATACAACAATTATTTGTGTTCCACATGTGTCTAAACAGTGGTGACCATGTAGACGTGAAGGATATATATGAACCCTTCCTTTGTCTTGACTCCTTTTATAGGATCAAGTAGCAAGCCGCCTTATAGCTCAAGAAATAGGGTTTCTCGAAAGAGGGTACTTCAAGAAGTGAGACAGATGAAAAGCAAATAAAAATATAGAAGGGAAACATTACAAACCAGTGGAAGTGATGACAGGTTTGATATTTGCATGCTTGGAGAGAGCTTCTATGCACTCTTCTTTTGTCATGTGAAAGATCAGGCACTTCTCTATAAGGTGCTGCACCTATAAAAAAGAGAAAGTCACCATCATAAATATCATTTAACAACCTATAAACCAGCACAGCATGAACACGAAATCAAATAAAGAAATACAACATCATTGAAAGACCAAAAAATGTAAAGTTTATGATCAAGAAGATATAAAATTATTAACCATGTGAATGTAAGAAGCAGAAGAGTCTCCCATGATCCTGTCAAAATCAGAGGTACATGCACCTTGACAAGAAGAAGGGGAAGGAAATATCCAACAAGAAAGAAAGGGTTGGTGCAATACTTATAGGATGCCAAAGCAAAGCATAGCATGGCAAGGTGAGGTGAATTAAGAAAAGAAAAATAATAGAGAGAAGCTAAAGGTGGAGAGAGAGTGGGGGTGGGGAAGGGGCCAGGAGTCCCACGTGGGTGAAGGATGATAATTGGTTGAGAAGGGATTAGGGGAGATTTTGTGAATGACCATTCCTTTGTCTTTGAAGAATTGGCATTAGGCAGCCCCCTCCACGTGATAAGTGGGTCCTAAATTTCAAGAAATTCCCTGAGCAAGACAAGCCCATTGGTTCCAGATGGCATCCCTCAACAGTTGCCAAATTGTTCTCCCCTTCCACATAAACTCTCAAAATACAACACAAAACAGTTGCATTCAACAAGAATTGAAATAAAAGAAACGCCTATTATTTAGTGGAGTAGACAAATACTATTCTTACATTTATAAAGTTTATGAATGATGTTGATGTCATTTCAGTAATTCCAATTGGACAGCCAGAAAGAGTTGCACTCACTGTAAACAGGAATAACAGCATTCACTGTAAAGTCTCAATAATATATAGGACTACTGGCTCATATAGTTGGATTGGGCATCTTTCTATTGCTCGCAGAGTGGCTTTTCTCCTGTTGACCAAAAAGATTAAAAAGTATCACAAGAAGCAGAAAAAGAAATGTGAGCTCTCCACAGAATAATCTTGGAGATTCTGCTGTATCAAGACAGGAATGTCTTCATAATCAATGTCAATTATTTTCTGCATTGCCAACTCTCTATTAACCTGCTCTTGTATAGTTTTATACACTGTTTAGAGATTCTTTTTTAAGTTTGTTTAATAATTTGTTGTAAGAGATCACCATGAAAATTTACTGTATATCTTACCACCTAAAATAGGAAACCATCCATCTGTTGTTTTTGTTTCAATAAATACCAAAGGAAAGTTTTGGCCCTTCCAATCATAACTTAGTCTGATTTGACAAATAAACTGATCTTTATTATAATTTTAATCAATAAAATTGCAAGATTTTAATGATTTAGAAAATGTAGAGAATCAAAATACAACAAAAATTGCCCATACCGTTGATGTGACAATGAGCAACTAAGCAAACCCGCCAAGATGCCAGTCTGAACTGCCAAGCCTCTATCATCTTAGAATAATTCGTCGCTGAACTTGAAAATAAGGGACCAGGCCACCGGGTTGATATTTCCTATTTAGAATCTTAGTTCTGTTGCTGCATGACGGCTTTATCCTTGCTATGTTACATGGTTCAATGCACATAGCATCAGTGTTTATACAAGGATCAGTAAAATCTCTTTTGCTCTGCAAATCCTCCTGAGGTTGGTCTGCGAGTAACAATCACACAAACATATGATAAATTACATGGAGCAGGGCATGGAGCAGGAATAATTTAAAATAACACGTGATTTGATTTTAAACACTGTGATGCTTAATAAACAATGTTGTCCTGATGCAAGAGTTCTTGACAGCTTGTTTTTTTTTTCTCTTTGGTTATCGTCATGGACGTTCCATCAGTATGTACAGTATAAGGCTGAAATACAGCGATGAACAATTTTCCTGTGGCACAATAAACCAACTCTAGAAAGTAGAATGGACAAATGCAACCAAGGACAACCAAATTGTTTGATTCTCTAGGATATTTTCTTGGACCAAATATTCAAAATTATAAAATATAACTGCCTTTGCCATCATGAAAACTGATTAAAATGCAAATAGAGCAAATAATCAATATATTAGTTCAATCACCAGCAACAGGTGTTAAATCAATGCAATTTTCATCTGTGGTCCACCAAGCAGGCTCACCAATAGTTACAAAACTTGGATTGACAGCATGTGCAACTATGGTGGCTTAGAGGTGCAGAAGTAAAGAAAAGTACTGCTATTGGAGCCTGCTTTGGCGTCATCTATCAACTCACAGCCACAGCCATAATTTTGCATCGCTATAGATTGAGCTTTTGATGATTAGTCAAGTATAGATTGGTTTAGCATAGGAAGCAAAAGAAGAATTATGCCACAGAGACCAATTATTGGTATTTCTTGCATAAGCACAGAAATGAGTCATGCATCAACTTGGTTCATCTAAAATCAGAGAACACCAGAGAACATAATAGAGTCAATTGTTATCAACAAAAATATCATAAGTACTCCAAAGTATAAACCGTTTATATCCCATACTCATAATCCAAATCCAGTTAAACTCGCAAGTTAATCCACATACTCACAATCCAATTCAGATTGTCTCTCTATTCACAATCATTTATTATTTAAGTCAAGCAGAAATCGACTCTTCAAGTCTTATTCTTATCTCTTCTATTATCATAATTGCTTAACCTTAGACAAAATTGTCAATCACCGAAATTGATCAATCAAACAAGCGTTTCCAGAAATCTCATCACCCCGTTATTGATACTTACCTCTGAAATCAAAAGACACCACCTTTGTCACCAAATTAATAATTACATACCACTTTTATACTTAGAATATTTTTCCAAAGTTAACTTCCATAATCATATACCACTTAATTCCAATGTATTACGAAAATCCAGACATTAACAGATTTAATTCCAATGTATTACGAAAATCTATCTCATTAAGCTCTTAAGTGCTTAATAGTCATACTATACCATTCTATTTTTAATATCTAAGCTCAAACAGTCTCATTATTGGTTTTCACCTAACAACGGATCAAATATCCCCTTGAGTTTTCCAAATTCTCCAAAATGCCTTAAGTCAATCGCAACAACCATACGATTTCAATCTAACAAGAACTCGTTATTCATATGACATAACATATCTCGAAATTTCACTAAAATAACTTTTGATCACACCACGCAACCTTAACTGAAATACCAATCCTCGGATCAATTTAGAGAATCACCACGTCTCATACTACAGAACTAAGTAATGTACTACTCGGAAGAATGAAGAATTCAGAGATCAAATTTTTCCAACAAAAAGGCTTTTCTACGAAAGCACCACCGACACAGAATGTTTAACAAAGACTAATGCAACAGACAAAAATAATACACCATATTCGAATGAAATATGCAAAGGTTTAAGAATAAGGGAGTATCGGTCTCGGAGGAACCTCTCTTAGAACCGGCGCTCGCTCCTCTAGCCACAGACGGCCCTGCCTGAAGTCCCATCCCAAGCCTGAGAGGACACTTAGCTATTTTGTGGCCTAGCTGCCTGCAACGATAACATCTTCCCGTTGCCTCATTGCATAGCCCGAGATGTCTCTTCCCACATGTAATGCACTGCGAGAATCTGCATTGGCCGACACCTTTAACCATAGGTTATCGCGTCTGCGACTCAGTAGCAAATCTGTGGGACATTCTACTATCATATGGTCTGATTGCCTACAGGAATAACAATTGCGCTTTTTCTCGCCACTATGTCCAAGGTGTTTCCTCTGACACCTACTGCACCAAGGGATTCCCCCTCTACTTGCACCTCCAATGGCAAACCCACGCCCCAGCTCGGGCACACTACTCTGGCCTTGGCCCTGATGGCCACTGATTGCCTCCCTGGTCTTGCTCCTCTTATGAGATTGATCGGAATATCTAGTTCCTGCATTCTCAAGGACTATTGCAATACGGTCGAGCATCTGAAAGATGCGCTCAAAAACATCCGCTTGAGGTGCACGTTGAGACGACGACATATGAGGTGATGCCTCCACCTCCAGATAACCACACGAATCCCTCTGATTCGCTACCAAATGATCAATGACCTCAGCGACGACCTTCGTTGGCGACTCCGAGCGCAAATCCATATCTATGAATGCAACAGATAGAAAGAATTCAAATGCAAAGATCAGAATGCAACCAACTACCACAATACCAAACAACTAGTCAGAAGGATACAAAAGCAAATCAGACTGACTCGATCGAAAATACATAAGTTCCACAACCGACCATACAATACGGAACCTAACGCTCTGATACCACCTTTGTCACGACTCGTTTTCGGATTATGGCCGGCATAGGAGGCGAACCGTCTATGAGAGTCCGACCCATCTCGCACAAGCCTCAGAGAACATAACTAACATGAATTTAATAAAACAAAATTAAAACCATTTTAACAGCCAATAATAAGATAGAAATTCAAGTACCTTTAAAACATAAGTTTTCATAATACTAAAATACTTGATAAATGATAAACCATATTTAAATACCAAATAAATATACAGAGTTTAATACCCACAAATATACCGGTGCGGAACAACTAACAAAATAAATAATTGGGCCCGAACAAAAGGGCATTGACTGTAACTCCAGAGTGCCTAACTAAATGTTGAACGTCAACAATCCGCAATCAACCAAAATCACCTAAAAAATAAGAATAAAGTGAATAGACAAAAAAAAGAAAAAGGTAAGAATTCTTAGTGAGAAAACAACACTCCAGATTGCCGCATACGTGTCTCATAAAGACAGTTTGAAAACGTTTAGAAGACTTCACTTGCAAATATAAGCGTATATACGTATACACAGTAGATATAATATCATAGCTTCCAAATCCATTTGAAATCATTCGCAATCAAAGAAAACAATAGTCAGACAAATTTGTTAAATACTTAACTCGAACAAATACTTAGTTTTCAAAATATGAAATAGTCAAATATATTTCCTTTCAAAATATAACCTCAAAATTCATATTTATTTTCCCAAAATATTTACGAAGAATAAGTTCCAAAATAATCTCAGGAAAATTTTCAAATCATTTCCAGTGAGAAATACCAAAATGTTTTCAGAAAGCTGATGATCACTGATCATCAGAGTCAAAACACTAAATTATTTTCAGAATAAAAAATCATGGAATACATATATCATTCCAAATAATACGCAGAGCTGATGATCACTAATCATATATCCATGCTATATTAGAACTGTGTTGACTAGATCAGATCAAAATAATTTAGCAACCTTAAGAGTCCAAATGGTATCCAACTCAAAAGAGCTAACAACTGACAACTTTAAGGGCTCTAAATAATTCTCTCTGTCCATCCTAAGGGTATGAAGGCTATAATTGAGCAGATACTGATCTCGACACATCCGCGAGCATTGCAGTCCCCGTGCTCCAGCTAGATATGTCTCGCCATGCTCACAGAACAATACACCGCAGAAAAATGAGAAAAACATAGACTCACTGAAATTGATATCCAACCAACATATATCGTGCCAAAACGATCTGACATGGGACTAGTATCAAGATCTAAAATCTGAATCATACGTAGACTCCTGCCACTAGATCATATGTGGACCTCCGCCACTAAAATGTACGTGGACACCTGCCACTATATCATATAATCACGTGTGCTAGCTAGACACACAGTTCACCACCTACTTTGGTAACTGAGTATTACCACCTACCTTGTTAACTGAGTTTTCATATTGATATACGAAAGGTCACATTTATCCCCGTAACAAAGGTGTCCTATATCGCAGTATTTCACCGAAAACGTATGCAAATATTTACTTTAAAACATCCAAACATGCAACATGCCGAACATACGTATTGTTCTTCAAACATATCAAACGTTTAACCGAAACGTTTGTTCGCAAAAATTATCTCAAAACATTACCCCAAGGATCATATCAGACTTCGTCAGAAAGCTACAAGAACTCTAACTGAAACGGGCGGGGTATTGCAGTTGCCATATACTTCTCTGTAATTTTCATAGTCAGCTAAATTAGCATCACAGATGTGAACACCATATGCCATCATTTTTAAGAAATACGTATGTTACTTATGAGATCATTTGTAAGAAATACATATATGCGAACGGCATTCTAGAAAATTATGAAACCTCATGCACTCTAAACATATTTTGTTCTGTACATTTAGACAAAACAATATAGATTACTGCTTCATGATCATCATGCATTGGTGTAACGCAATGAATGAAATTTCAAGATTCTATCGACATTAACCTTTTGAACTGACAAGTTTTAGCTGCAGGTTCCACAGCAATTTAATTATTTTCTGTGTAGGTTTGAGTTCATCATTTGAGCATCTTTCATTATTTTCAGCATGATGACATGATTATTGCTATGACAAATTCAGGAAGACTGCATAGTTTTTGGTAGTTTACAATATCACATGATGATTGCTATGATAATTGCAAAAGAAAAAAAAAATTACATAATGAAAAAGTAGAGAAATTGACACGTATTTTTAGGAGTACAATATGATTGAACAATGATAATACAATATGCATATTCCATGAACACACATCCGAATTGTTTACTCTAATTCTATGTGCAACAATTTCAACTGTGTTTAGATTTTAGACATGAATTTGGTACAGCAGCATGAACTCCTGTATCACAATATCTTTGTAAAGATTGAGGTTGATGATGTGTCAGATGCTTATTTGTTTGTAATTAACGCAAGTATATTCTCCTTTTCTTTGTATCCACTGGTAGGTTATAGGCACTATCCAAATTTCATGGCTGAAACAAAACTTTCTCCTTTAGCAGCTCTTACATTAACTCTAGTTTTTCCCACAATTCCCATAATCTTGTTTCACAGCTAAAATTTCAGAACCTGATCCAAGAACAAATTCTTTGCAGACACTATCCTGCCAAGTCAGCTGACCCAAGTTCCTTCCTTATCCCAAATCAACTACACTGAGAAACCTAAGATATTATTATTATTATTAGAGAGAAAGAAGAAAAGAAACTATCAAGCTTGGCCTGTGTCCCAGTGTGCAGTCTTTTAAGTACTAGAAGTTCAATCTATCTGAACAATTGTGAAAACTTTTTTCTATGTATAAAGATTCATAATTTTTTAACCACGGTCCCTAGTTATGTTTAGCAGCTTTGTCTTATCAGCCCAAAAATGGGAACAAAATATATTAAACTATATTTAACATATTAAAGTTCTTTCAAAAAAATATATAGTGCATCTCTACCTAATTTTACTCTTCTCCCCGTTCTTTGCTGTTTATCAACTAAATTCACTGTGGCTCTAAGAAATCCTTCTAAACTTCTCTGCTTTCAAAAATTAGGCTACAACTTTTGCAACTGAAATTTACATATCTTTCATTTTTTCTACAATTCAATGATTTATATATCTTAAATCCTCTGTGAGTTAGGTTCATAAATCCATTTCTTGTGGTACTATTAGTTTCCCTACATTTCTAAACTGGTTTTGGACTGCCCTTGTAAATGACTAATTAATTTGAGAGAAGACAAGCACAGAAAATGTAATGGCAAGCCCCTAAACAAGGATGTGAGGCTAAGAATGCACTTAGGTTGCTATCAGGCTCCATACAATGATCATTCTAAATATTTCTTGGGTTGCAAGTGCTTTTTTTTCCCCTGAAATGAATATAATCATTCTCTGTGCACCAATGCATGTCAATTATTTCTTTTAGTGACAGTTCGACGTACCTTTTTTTGTCGGCACCGTCAGATTCAGTTTCTAGTGGTTCCTCTAAAATGTTGTTAAGCTATATTTTTCTTTTTCAAATATGCAATGAATGCACTCTAACAACAAGCTTTTGTTCTAAACCATATATGGCTCCATCAGAATACAACAGAACAGACAAACCATCAATTCTGGAATCCCCCTTAATTAAAAATTGTCTACTTTGATCAAGGGTCACACCAACAAAAAACATATTGTCACACAAATGGGAATAGTCAAGCCACATGATAAAGGTTCGAGAATGAGCAATACCTTTAAGTATAACCTCTTTTAGACTGATCCTTCCATGCCACTCAAGACTAATGCGAGCCTAAGCCAGCTGAAACTCTCTCCAAATGTCATATGGGGATCAAATTTTTGGGTATTGATGATCAATAGTGTTGTGGTTGTTCCTAAGTTGTTTGATCCAACGTGGAGCACCTAATTGCAAAAATAAAACTTAATTAGTTGACAGTAACAAATAGAAGACTTCATACCCAGAGTCAAATTACAGATTTCAGTCATGAACACGGAGGAGCTTTGATAGGCCAGGAGCAAAGTACTATTCAGCTCAAATCCGGATTATTCAATCTGTATTAATTCACAGAAGGGAAAACAGAAATAGTTTCGCAATTGTGATCCCATGGCCTATTTATCTTCAGACCTGCAATGAATTCCCTTCTCTATATAATCAAATTTTCTGCTATAATTGTTAAATCTCATATATCCAATTCACTCTGAGACGAATATTTTGCCGACAATTTCCTTTCTTCAATTGTTGCAGCGTCAAATAACATCGATACTAGACTCCTTGCATTACCAACCTGGTTCCGGGTCATCAGCACAGAAGAATGTAGGACCCACGCCGCGACGAGTCGTGATCACTCCCAGCAGTGCAACATTCTCACAGTTTTTCCCTCGCTAATATAACATTCCCCCAATTCGTCTTTGTTTGTTCAGCTCTTTCTTCGGCTAATCGAAGTTCGAGCTTGCATCTCCGAGTCCTAGCTAGAGTGTTGTCATCAACCACAACCAAAAATTAATTGCAGCTTCAAATCAAATCCTTAATTCCTCCATTTGAAACTCCGTTACAAAACCATTCAATAACAACAGAATGCCTTTGTCGTGTTCCATTGAAGGGATCGAGGCTCCCCTGAGGGGGCAACTGCAATTCTTGAGCCTCATTTCAACTCAAAAAGAAAACACAAATTATTTCCAAAAAAAGACCCATTATTTTCTTTTTTTGGAAAAAATTGGCCTTATGGAACGACGTCGCTTCACTGGGTAAAATAAAAATATAAAAACGGAAATACAGGAGAAAAATTGCAGAGAGAGAAAAGAGCGGGAAAACTAATAGAGCAGAGACAGAAAAAGAGAGGGAAACTTAAGAAAGCACCATCGGACCACTGACCTTGCCGCCCCCGCTAAGCCGCCTTCGCCACTTGCCGTCGCCGATGAATAGGCACTGACTTTTTTTTGCAATTTTTAGTTTATTTGGATGTTGATGTAATATCAACAACTTGAGTTTGGTAGATTGAATTTGTGAATTGTTAGATGAAATCTATGAATGAATAGGATTTGACAAATGCAGAAATTATCTTTTCTTTGTTTATGATTGTTTTAGTTATTGTTTCATCCACGAATTTATGACTGAATAATGTAATTTTATTGAGAGTTTAAGGATTGAATTTATGAATGGGTTAAAGCTAGGACTTGAAGAAGTGTTGTGTGGATTCGTGTAGGTTATGGACAAAATTGTCACTAAAAGGCCAAGGAGCATGGTTGAATCATCTAATATTCTTGATCATTGCACACTTCTGATGCAAATTATGAGAACAAAAAGGCTAAGGTGGATTTCAATCCGAATGATATTGTTAGTGACCCAAAGCTGCGAAAACCAATTGAAAACTTTGATGTCCGGGTTAGAGATCGTATGCAAAGAGAGTATATATTCAAAGGTCAGTAATTTTCTTAAAAGCAAACGTGGGAAAGAAAATAGGAGTTTTATTGATGTTTGGTTCAAGAAATTTCCATGGTTAGAATATAGCGTATATAAGGATGCGGTTTTTTGTTTTTAGTGTTATCTTTTAAAGCCTAGTGATATTTATGTTTTTGCACCATTGGCACGCATGCTCAAAGATTTTTTTTATTAAGACATTTATTTGCTAGTTCAACCATATATAATTCTTGTGAACATTTCCTCTTTTCAGTTTAAATCCGCTCCAAGTGAAAATGCTCAAAGAGTTCCTTTTTGCAGATGGGATGTGCGGGCTCAAGTGCAGAAGATTTTGTTGCTCAGATATAGATTTCAGCAGCGTTCTTTTGTTTGGGTATCTAGAAATGTAAACAACGTAGCTGATCTTTTGGTTATTAAGTACGTACTTTAAGGGTTTCTTCTTTCTCACTTCGCCCCGGCGCCTCCCTGAGGATGTTTGTGAACTTCTGCTGATGTATCCACTTCAGGCAATGAATACATTGATGCTTTCTCAGGCCAAAAAAAAAAAGAGAAAATTTCAGCTTCCACCAGTGTCCAAAGTCGTGCATTTTGATGAAGCGTAACATAAGTTTTTATTAAGACAAATTTTCTTGTACACAGATTACGAAACTGTCGTAACTTGTATGAGAATAAGTAGATGCCTTTAATTACATATTCAAACTTGTTAGTCCAAAACAGCATTAGCTTTTGAAGAATCAGTGCAAAAACATGAAACAATGAATAAAGGCTGTGTTTATTCTCATTGATTTGACGGTGTATATATATACATGCTGTGCACATAATTACAGGAATTGACATGGAAAGTGTTAATAGACATTCTAAACATAAGCACTACATAATTGTTGATTCTTACTTTCTCCAATAGCTTGATTTCCTTGATCTGCTTAATCTCTTGGTCTCGTTTCCTTAACAGCTTTGATGTAATCTGCAACTGAGCTTTCCTTTCACCATGAATTCATTTTTGCTGCAGTTCAGGATCAATTTATATTATTTTTAAGGCTTTCAAGTTCACTGACAGTTAACAAACCCATTACTAATCTGGATCTCATCCAATCCGACCCTCACAACGACTTTTCGAGTAGACGCAGATTCGGACGCTAGGGCCTTTCCGGGGATCATCTTCGAAAATTCTTTACTCCTGCTAAACAAATCTAAGCTATTCGAAACTCGAAATAAGCACTTCCAAATTTTTTTTCATTGATTCTTTGTATGCGAGACATTTTCAGAAAATTAGATCGATTGTGGCACCATAACAAGAGAGAATTATGTATAAGAATCCAGAAAGTAGCTGGCACATAAAACAAAACCCTTACCATTTGTTTAAGTCGACAACATGTTCGACGAATTGCTTAAGTCAGTTTTAGCTAAAATTGGACTGTTATGGGGATGGGTGGAACCCATTCGGGAGGCCCACACGAGCGAGTTCTGCAAAGTAAGCAGCGTCAACGCTCGGCCAGCCTATTACCCCTCCATAAATTCGTGCGCAAAACTGTTAAATAGCGCGGCGGGCGGCTCCCACCGCCCGCTTTGTTTTCCTTACTCATTAGTTTAAGGCAGTATGAGATTTTGCAGGCAAGTTCTGTTTATACCAGCTTTGCTTGGACGAGAATGCTTATTTTCCGATGTGGGACAAATTGTTTTTGCTGCGTATGTCATCAGCTACTGTGGAAATACATGATTGGTTGAATCGTTTTGACGTTTAAAATTGCATTCTGTTACTATTTCAGCTCATTTGTTGAATCTGATTGAAATTAAAAACAAAAATAGTTTCATTAAAGTCAACGCTCAGTGATTTCTCATATCACGTTAGTTGGACGGAGGAGTTCAGTTTGTGTGGAATTGAAGGTTGAAAAATTTATATATGTTACAACAACATCTACACCTTTGCCGATCAGCCTAGATGAGTGTCCATCCTAAATGGGTCGACACTTAAATGGTTTGGTCGTATTCTCTCAAGGAACTATCAATATCGGGATTCATTCCATTGAATCAAATACGGTGCTTTACATCGATCTTACATAATACAATATTGGAATCTACTTACTTATAAAGCTCGAAGGCTAAATAATTAGATGATACATAAATATATGAATTGCCTGGATAAAACTTGGCATTATATGTTCATCAAAACTTCTTATATTCCTTCAAAAACATTAACTGAATTTTCAAGATCTTCGAAACAATAATGGCTCCAGTTGAGGGTCGCTAGTATTTGAGATTGTTGGCCTATCGTTACCTGATTCCAACGAAGAAATTGATAAATCATCTTGTCTCTCTTTCAATAATCTCTGAAAGATGTTTGGTTTATTCCCTGAAGCTGGATCCGGGTTCTTTGGAGTTTGGTTTAAAGTCTGAACATACTGAAGGCAAACCTGAACAGCGTCGTGCACTCTGACAAAGTACCATTCCTTACCGATGAGATCCACAACCCCGGCCTTTGCCAATGTTAGTAAAACATCTCGGTTCGGATTGGAAATGGAAATCTGCAAAGAATCCAATAAAATGCACTTAGCATTCTTGAATCTTCATTTCAAAGAGGTTGTAGTTAAATATGGCTTCATTAAGACAGGACACTTGACATGGATGTCGCGTGATTTGTACTCCTGATGCAAGTCTTTCAAAGCCTGGACAGCACTAGCGTCTATGTATGTAACAGCTGAAATTTGAAATGCTAAGTTATTAAATTGTTCATCGAAACTTAAAAAAGAAACTTGGGAACTCGATGAAAAACCAGATCAACACACTCTGACATCCTGATAAGCCTAAACCAAACCAGCAAAATTGAAACAAGAACTAGAAAATAGACGGAAACCATAATCTGATTATTTTCTGATATCAGATTGCGAAAAATTAAGTGAAATATAAAACAGTAAATGTGTCTTGGCTATAAGGAAATATGCACTCCTGAGAACTCTCCAAACTCTCTTTTTTCCCCAAAAGTGAAACCAATATAACAAAAAAAAAATATTGATTGGAATATTCAAAAATTCTTTGTACGCAAAATGTATTGCTGTCATTGAATGTTGTCAGATATATTAACTAGTAAGGCGCTATGAAGTTAAGAGTAGAAATGACTTACGAGCCATCTCTAAAATCACAAAATAGATTCTTTCGAATTCTGGCCCACGTTTGCTTGATTTGTCAACATCAACTTCATATTCTCGCAGTCTGAAAATGGATGTTATGATTAATTATGATCCATTGGACTAGATTCAAGATGAAAAAACATTGTTTTCTTGAACTAAAATAATTCATGAGCATAAAATATGTCTTTTATGTAGCTTATATTTGCAAAATATATAGGCGCATCGACACCAACAATCACAATCCCATTGTAAGTATATGCTTCTGGATATTGTTTAATGTTTCTGTAGACAGTGGTGCCGGGAAGACGGCCCAGTACATCTGCGGTATAAATTTAATTATTGGGAAGAAGTCAGTGGTACGTATCATTTTGAAGTATTCAACACTACTAATATATGGTTTCAAAAAAAAACTAGAGTCTGAGCTAATAAACGTTATATCCATATAAAAAAGCAAACAAAAAATGGATCATTGTGTCTCGAAATACAAATAAATCTTATGGAATCTGACATTTTAAGTTCAAAACATGTGAATTTGATGCAACTGCTTCAGTGCTTTAAAAGGCAAAGCTGAGCTCCAAGAAAAAGTCCAAGTGATGCATGGATAAAGTATTCATCATCTAAAAGACGGAATGACTCCGTTTAGAAGTCAATCTGATGCTATATTGATGTTTGCATTAAGGAATTAATGCAAACGAGGATGATACTTAACAAAGAAAAAGAAAAAAAGCGAACAACAATTTCAAAGTTATAGTACGTTTAACAACATGACCAGATAATCCTGGAATGCTAATGATATCACTAACTTGATAAAATCCACTTACCAATATGGGGATTTGCTGATTCGTGTATGACAAAGGCAAGTGATGCACCAACCTACATTATCATAATGAAATTAAAGTTAACAGATTTCTTTTCGCAATATTCTGGCAGTATTCATACACCTTAGCCAGTTATTATGAAGGTAAATATTGAACATTATTGGAAAATGATACATCTGTTGTCAGATCGAATCCCATATAACATCCAATAATACCATGTTGTTTGTTCTTAAAGAGAAAATGAAAAGAAGAAAAGGATATATCGGCAACACAGGGAATAATACTTATAAACAATTGAAGAAGAATCTGGGATCTAGTGTGAATCTCAGCACATTTTTTCACAAACTTTTTTGAGTACTCACCCCTACAAGAACACCTATCTCAATGCCAAGGAACAATGTTGTAGTACTAGTAATGGTCCAAAGAAGAAAATCTTTCTTATCTACACGCCATAAGAAAATAGCCTCTTCATAATCTACCTGAAACAAAAGATTCAACACAACAGAAAACAAAAATGTAAAGTTGTAGCCTCAGTGTGGTGAATATGAATACAAGTGAATATGAATTACAATAAAAGAAAAATTAAAGAGATTCCGCTTCCTGAAAAAAAAAAAATTCAGAAAGTTGCAGAGCCATAAAATTTCCAAAAAGTAAGGCAACCATACAAATTATTTTCATTGCTAATTTTTTTTCCCCCGAAATATCATTGCTAGTTTTGAAGAAACAAATTTTAAATTAAGAAAAGCATGAGGAAATATTGACAAAACTCTTGATTTCAAATTTGACAGAAAATTTTAACCAAATTATAAAATTATGGCCACAATTCTTTTATTCCTGGCAGATATATTGCTACAGAATTGACAGCATATATGTAATCAATTGAAGGAACAACAAAGATGTTCAGATGTATCAGTTAAAGACATGGACAAAAAAAGATGTAGTAGTTAGCAAATGATAAAAATTATTAAAATTTAGGAAGAAATATAATCTATGTTTAGTTTTGACAAGTCACAATCAACATACAAGAAATAAGAAATTCTCATTTCAAATATAACATCACTAGCAAATCTCTAGTAGTACTATAATGAGAACTCGATTTACTTAATTTCAAACTTCGTTACTTGATTTGAGAAGGTGGTTACTTAATTGTAACTCCAAAAGTTACTTCGTTATTTAATTTGACCACCAGTTACTTAATTTTGATCGGTTACTTAATTTTGTGAAAAATTAAGTAACCATAACTGTTACTTAATTGTTACTGAAATTACTTAATTTATTAAAGGCATTCTCAATGAGGACTCTTTTTAGGAGTCCTTATTGTGGTACTACCAGCAAATCTCATACAGTAAAGGCAGTAAAGATAATATGCAATAAAGTTGCCGGCTTAATTTTGGAATTCTCACCAAGCCCATCACGGCAGAAATTACTATTGCAGCCAAAGCACACTACAAAACAGAGAAACAAAAAAAATTCAGATTTGAATTTGAATTTGAGGGAGGGAGGGAGGGAGGGAGAGAGAGAGAGGGAGGGAAGTGTTCCTCAATTAATGCCAATAACATGGTAATGTAGGCATGGGAGGTTGGGAGACAAAGAGTAAAACTGTAAATGCATTGTCCTATCATGGAGTTCTATTTCTACTTCCTATTCCACAAAAATCAAAATAGATATGCAAATTGCAGTCTGTAAATTGATAAAAACGCTAAAACATGGAACTTAAAACATCAATCTATTCAGCAGAACAACAGTGGGGCCACCACACCTGAGGTATACTCAAACAACGGAGTCAAGAACAGAAGAGAACAGCCCATTATAATTCCAGCCACAATCCCAGACAAGCCAGTTTTAGCCCCACTTTCGTTATTTACAGCTGACCTTGAGAATGATCCTGCAGAAAATTTTGGGGGGGGAAAAACGAAAAAAGAAAAGAACTTGCAATTATATCAGATGTTAAACGAAAGGCAACTGACATTCCACATCTACTTTGCTATATACTAATTAATATTAATGTGAGGGTGATGAATTTACCAATGGTGAGAGAGATACAGAAAATAAAAATACTGGAATGTATTTATATGCCTATTTTAAACTATTAAAAGAAAAGATTTTGTTTAGACCATCAAACAATTGAGTTTGTCTTCCAGAGATAAGAGATCTAACCTGTTGAAGGGTATGCTGGAAAAAAAGACCCGAAGATATTTGCTAAACCAAGTCCAAACAAGTGTTCAAAAAATAATCAAATGAATAGTTAAATAATAGGACTTGTGGTGCACATGAAATTTTGATTGACATTGTATATACTTAACAATTGCAAGCACTTGTTAGTCTGGGAAAAAGAAAGCAAGTACTTCATGCATAAAAAATCAATCTTGCGACAAATAAATTGGATAAGTTTTGTCAGTTTAAATTCATCTTGCTTGTTGTGAATGCGTAGAAAAGAGAGAGCTGGCAAACATAGTCTGCAATTAAAACAGGCATGAATTTGATTTTCACTGAGAGATTGAAAACAGCTGCAATTTTTGCCTTCATGAATATACCTCTTGACTCGGATCCAACTCGTATCCATTCTTTGCGGCCAAAGCCTTGGCAATTCCCACCGATTCCTACAGTGCAAACATATGTGATTGGACAAAGGAAACCTTGTAGTTACAAAAGAAAAGCTCTAGAAGCACAATAATCCTCATATTTCTCTTACCAATATGGCTACACCAGTAATGAGCACTGCCGTTGGGATTAAAGACTCTGTGTGCCCAAAACCTTTGGGAATAGAGAAGCTGGGGAGGCCCTGAGGTATATCACCCACCTAAAATGATAACAAATTTCTTTATCAAGCTTTTTATGGTCTAATAAAA
>CAODLS010461306.1:0-11191 GCA_948243855.1 Flueggea neowawraea | reverse complement strand
TTTTTTTTGAAACAAACTATATATATACGGGTGTATATATATATAAAATATTATTTGGATATATATATATATATATATATATATGTGCTTGTTGTAGTTTTGAAAATGTTTTCAAAACCTTTTTGAGGCGTCTGTGCCGCTCTTTTGTGTTATCCGCTCACTAAGGGAACTTACCCTTTTATTTTTCTTGTCTTTGTTCTACTTCACTTTTCAGGTAGCGGATAACAGTCGTTTGGTACTTCCGCGTGCAATGAGTGCGCTGTTGTTCGGGCCAAATTAAGTTATGTTAGTTGCTCCACACTGATTAGTGGGTATGGACTTACAATTGTTAAACAAATGTTTAACGGTTTTATTTAAATTATTATTTATTATTTTGTTATTACGAATATATTTTAATTATATATTCGGAAATATTATTTTTGAAATACATATTCTTGCTGAATGGTTTAATACGGTAAATAAACCGATTAAAAAATATGAATTTGGGTAGTTTTTGTTCTCCGAGGCTTGTGCGAGATGGGCCGGTCTATCACAGACGGTTCGCCTCGTACGCTGGTCGCGGTCCCGGGAATGGGTCGTGGTAGCAACTGAAATACATGATAATATACATTTTAATTCTAATAAATCAATTGTTAGGATACATGTATAGTCATTTAACGATTCTCACCAATTAGATTCAATATAATAAATCCTATTAGTTGAACAATTTATAGTTTGCAGAATCGTAATTCTCTTAATCAATCCACCAATCAATTACAATTATTATTTTGAACAAAAACAGATTAAACTATAATAAACACCGAATTACTGTAAAATTAATTCACAAATTAAACTATATTCATGTATCAAAAGTCTAAACTAATTTCTTACCATATGGCTTCGGAATCAAACCACAAAAATTTTCGTTTGTTCTCTATTTCTTTCTCTCTTTTTTTTTTTTTCAATCAGTCCCATCTTATAATTTTTTTTGCCAAACTGGAAATATTTCATTAAGCTGCAGTGGAACAACTTTCCTCCCTGATCCATTGTGCCACCGGATCTGGAGGGTTGCAAAATAAGTCTGGTGGCCAGTTTCCACCTCTGACTACCTTAGCCAAAAAATCAACTCTATTAGCATTTCTTCCTATCCAACTAACATTACACCAAGAGAATTTTTCTTTCATCTGTCGAATGTGATGAACTATTGCTGCAACTTCCCATCTGCAACCTGAGTGTATGTCCTGCAATTCCTTGACTGCCTCTTGCGAATTTGACTCCAACTGAATTTGTCTCCAGTTGTTCTTGGTTGCTAATTGCAAACCCAGCAGGATTGCGTCCATCTCCACTTGAAGCACTCCACTTGCTTTCTTGCTCTTGACAGCTGCATCAACCATTGAACCTTCAGAATTTCTCGCAAGAGCAACCATACCTGCTGATTCATCCTCAAGTTGCACCGAAGCATCACAATTCAGTTTGATCACACCTGGCATCGGTTTTTGTCAACTGTTCTGAATTTCCTCCACCCGGTCATTAGAGCTCAATTGCGTGTCCGCCCAAATTGTGTTTTGCAGTTCAATAAGGTGCTCATTGATTAAACTTATTGTCCTCCATGGGTCTGGATTGATCCCATAAAAAATAAAGCTGTTTTTTGCCTTCCAGATAAACCAGCAAATTATCACAGTATATTCCAGCGCTCTTGCATTCACTTTCTTACTTACTGTACCAAAATCCTCCCACCACCTGTTGAAGGATGTCCTGTCACTGTTCCCCATGTTGATCGTTAGAGAACTTCCTAACCAGACAGGTTGAGAGTGACTCCATTCCACAAAAAGATGCGTTGTGGGTTCCTCGGCACTGCCACGCAGCCTACAGATCTTCGTATTCACCAATCCTCTTTTATAGAGATTAACCTGTGTTGGGATTGAGTCTGACAAAACCCTCCATATAAAATGCTCTAACTTAGGTGTAAGGTTGAGTTTCCAGACCCAAGGCCAGACTTCATCCCCCTCAGTTCTCCAGTCCGCCCGATGTTGCCCTTTCCTAAAAACTTCGACTTGATCCTTCGACATATGATTGCGCGACCTGACAGTGAATATTCCATTCTTCTCATAATGCCAAACCAGACTGTCATGAGCTTGCTTGCAAACAGGGATTTTCTCAATTTCAACAACTTCAATTCTTGTGAACAACTTATGCAACTTGCACACATCCCAGCCATTCCCCGTCGCATCCAGCAAATCTGAAAATAGGTTGTACTCCAGCTGGTTTGACCTTGGTGAAAAGATCTTGAACTTTGGTAGGTTCGGAACCTATGGCGCATCCCATATCATTATTCTTGTCCCTTCCCCCATATTCCACCTTAGACCCCTTTGAAGAGCCTCTCTTCCCCATCGAATGCTCCTCCACACCCAAGACTCCGCTGAACCCACTCTAGCCGCCATGAAGTTTCCTGTAGGGAAATAAACTGCTCTCAAAACACGCACCCACCTGGCATCCGGGTCCATTACAATTCTCCAAGCAAATTTGGCCAACATAGCTTTATTGATGACCTGCATTTCTCTCAGACCAGACCCCCTCTAGGCTTGGACAAAGTTAGTCGATGCCACCCCACCCAGTGAACTGTTCGTTTGTCAAGGTCAGTATCCCACCATAACTTCCTTATCAACTCCTCTACCTTAGAAAGCGTGTCCACCGGTAGCTGGAAAACTGACATAGCGTAAGTTGAAAGAGCTTGGAGCACCGCCTTAATTAGTATCTCTTTGCCAGCCTGTGACAGCAACTTTTCTTTCCATCCTTGGGCTTTGTTACGGATTCTTTCCGCTATATACCTCATCATATGCACCTTTGATTTACCCCACGATGCTGGAAGACCAAGATACACGTCTTCCCCTTTGGACTCCTGGCATCCCAACATTTGAAGAATTCCCTGTCTCAGGTCGCCACAGACTGATGAGCTGAAGAGGACACTTGATTTTTCAAAATTAATCTTCAATTCAGCAGCCGGCCCAAACTCCTCTATAATGTTCCTCCATTCCACTAACTCATGAACCGCAGCCTTAGCCAAGATCAGCGTGTCGTCAGTAAACATTAAATAGGTTATTCGCAAACGTTGAGGATTATCTTGAACCCCTAGAGATTCCCAGCATCAGTTTTGACCTCCACATATCTAGTGAATGCCTCCATAACCAATAGAAACAGACAAGGAGAAAGGGGGTCTCCTTGTCTCAAGCCCGTTAAGGAGTAAAGGAATCCAACATCTTCCCATTGATCTGAATGGAATATGTGACCGTAGTGTTACACTCTCGAATCCACTGGCACCATGTCTCACTAAACCCGAGTCTCTGCAAAACCTTGAGCAAAAATCCCACTCAGCAGTCGTACGCCTTATACATATTTAGCTTTAGTGTCCGTATATATATATATATCCTTTAATTTGATAAGGATTTTTATAATTTTTCCACGTGTTGCATGTCAGGCTTGGGCATTTTGAACCAGTATGTTACCGGTGCGACCTGAACTTTTTAAAAATAAATAGGACTAGATTTTTGGCTTATAAAATACCTGCGGCCTAGTCCCACCTAAATATATATAATATATAATTTTTTATATTATATATATAATATTAATATTAATTTGATATATTATATATTATAAATTAATAAAAATAATATAAATTATAAATTTAAAAGTTATTTAATATTTATTAAAATATAATTTATATAATAAAGTATATGTTAAATTATATTTTAATAAAAAATAAAAAATATTAATTTTTTTATTAAAAAAATTGACCTACGGGGGATGATGGGTGGGCTTAGGCTAGACACCTAGCTCGCTCAACTGGGTTCCATCCGGCCTGTATGGCCGGACTGAAAAAATACCTCCCGACCCGATCCGATACCCACCAGTTTTGCAATCTTAGTAACGTTCCCAAAAGTTTTCTAAAAATATCACGCTAGAAAACCAAATTGGACAAATACCAGTCTTTATGTTTATATTATCTCTCCCTCTCTCTTTCTATGGTTCGTCACTTTCCTCTGTTCTATCTCTCTCCCTCTCTCTTCCCCTCCCTCCTTCCTTCACCTATCCTCTCTCTCCATCTGTACATTGGTTTTCTAAATTTGTTTGTACATCTTTGGACAAAGGTTGCGAAAATGTGATTTTTCTTCAATTTCTAGCGAGAATTCAATTTCTCACAAGAGATTGGCAATTTTTTGTGCATGGGCTGAATTTTTAGTAGTTGTGCAATTAGTTTAGCTGTTGTCCATAGTTTTAAAAATAATTTGATCACTTGTATTTTTAAAAGGTTGACACATTAAACTTATATAAAAGTGAGGATTTCCTATTAAAATATTGTCAAAGTTGAGATCTGAAATTTGAGACGTATTTCAAAGTTGAGAATCCGAATTTTGGAGTTATATTTTACAGTAAAAAATTTAATTCTTAAATTTAGAGGCCAAAAAAAAAATGGACCTAGTAGTGCCTGACTGAAAGACGGAATACTCTATCAAGTGACAGACGAAGAAAAAACAAGTCCGAAATAGAAAAATGAGTCATACAAAAAGTTGTTAAATTTGATATGCTTTTTTTTTTTAATTGGATTGTTTTGATATATTTAATGAATAGGGTGAAACCAGATCCCCTCAAGCTTTGGACCATTTATACATAATGATAAGTCAACACTCACTGAAAAACTGTACTTTTTTTGTAGCTTCAATTCATGTAATATCCCTCATGTTCCGATCAATTCTCTATAACGTTTCGACCAATTCAGACAAGGTCTCTGGTGGAACATCATTCGATTTTCGAATGATCTTAGTTCATTTATAATTTGATTCTTGAATGATTGAGATGATATTTGGGGTGTTTGGAAATGTTGTATTTATTTTAAGATGATACCTTTGTAAGTTTGGGTGTTGTTAGGTCCCGAGAATGATTGGATTTATGATTTTAAGTTGAAATCATGTTTGAAGTGTGAAATTACGCACGTAGAGCTTGTTGGAGGTCATGTAAGCGTAGCAGGGCTATCTACGAACGTAGAGCATGATTCAAGTTGGTTGGTGAGCTGTGTAGGTCATATGCGTTCGTTGTGGGGAGTTCTATGAGCATAGATCATGATCTGGGTTGAATCGAGAGTTGCTGAACGCCATCTACGTACGCTGTGTAAGGATATACGCACGTTGAACTTTTTCTACGTGCGTAGATGTTGTACAACACACATTAATGTACCCATAAATGCTAAAAATGAGTGAAACGTTGCATTTTGACGAGATGGGTTTATAAATACCTCCTCACCCGACCTTCGTCCGTCACTCATTATTTTCACTCTCTCTCACTCTCAGATCAATTCTCTCAGTTGGTCTTTGCTTTCCCAACTTTCTTAAACATCTCTAGAGGTAAGATTTTCGTTCCAATCTCTTATTTTCCCTCATTTCATGCATTTGATTTCAGAATCACATTTTTGTCTGATTTGACTTAGGGTTCCGGATTTGAGTGATTATGTCAAAATGGATGCCGAAGGATGTTAGATCATGGTAGATCAAAGTTAGAAACAACTAGATTTAGCTTGATTAGTGGAGATTTGAGGTTGTTCATAAATGGGTCCGGTTGCTGATGGTTTTGCAAATCCGGGTCAGATTTTCTTATTTCTATTGGAATGATTATTGGAGATTGTTATATTATGCTTTGTTTGATGTTAGAGAAACCTAGATTAAGCCCATAATCAAAATATTTGAGGTTGTTTTGAATGAGTTAGGGTTTCATTTGGGTATGAGCCAATTTCTAATGATTTTAATTTGTTTTTGAGAAACCAATTATACATTTGAGTTCCTGAGGTTGATTGTGATCAGTGTGGGCGTTTGGATTCAATTTCTATTGGTGGAATTGAGAAAAGGACTTCTTAGGTAATTTTTTTCAAAGGAAATAAACTTGATATTTTACAAGTTTGGAGTCTAAATGCAATTTTTGAATTTTTGTGGTCTGATTTGATAATAGGAATGCTTTGGATATTGATTGATAAAATTTGAATAGTTTGAAGACTGAATGGTAATATTACATCGAGGTCTGAATTTCGATGAGTGTTAGAATTTTGATTGAGATAGGATTTCTGACACTGATGGCGTTTGAGTCTTCATTTGCATTTCATACATATTTTGTATTGCCACAGTCACCGTGTTGATCTGTTTATAAAATACTCTGTTTCAGCTCAGTTTGATTTCCAATGTGACTAGCCATCGATCGGTGGTCAGTGATTCAGAGTTTGGTAGCTCGTATCCAGGTGAGTGGATAACAACTTCAGACACATAGGCTGTCTCTCTAACTTATTTGCTTTTATTGTGCTATGACCATAGCATGTAAACCGGAATAATTAAAGGATTAAAAATCCTAAAATTTGGCCTATGTAAGGACTTATTTGATTTAAATTTGTTTATGAAATTTTGGAAATTTTTGTGAATAACAGAATTTTGTTTTTGGAATGTTAATAATACTCTGTTTTTGGAAGTTTTGATGTTTCTGTAAGAAGGTGATCAATTTCTGAAAAATAACATAAATTGATTATATTATATTTCTTTGATACGTTTCTGAAGTAAATTTGAAACTTTGTTTTTGGGTAAATGCTTGTCTGCTTTGCATGCTGCTTGCTTGTAAAATGTTTTCCTTTGTTTTTGAAATATATTACCTTGTTTCAGTTATTTTTGAAATACTATTTTGACAAAGCCTTGAGGGCAATACTACTTCGACTTTGTTTTTAGATCCATCATAGGATACAGTCTGGATGGCTATCCTGACGCCTTAGTGGCCATGTATATGTCTTTGTGCCTTAGTGGTTATCCAGTGTCTTAGAGGCTATATTTGCCTTAGTGGCTATACTCGCCTGTGCGGCGTTACCAACCTTGATGGCTATGCATTGTGCCTGTATGGCAACTCATTGTTTTTGGAATTTCTAATAAGCTAAAAGGTTTTCTTCAACTTCTATATTGGAATTTCTAAAAAGCTATAAAGGTTTTGACTTCTGTTTTAGAAATTTCCGATAAAGCTTAAAAGGGTTTTTATACTTTTGTTTTGGAGCTTCTGATAACCTAAAAGGTTTTATGAAGGATCTCACTTTGTTTCTGAAAGTATGCTAGTTTTGATAAAGCTTGAAAATGTTTTTGAAGGATTCTACTTAGTTCCTGATTGTATACGTGCATGTTGTATGTTTTGTCTGCAAACAGTTTCGAAATAATTTTTGAAACTCTCTATTATGTACATAGCGTGTATATATGTATATTTGATTATACATGCATGTGATATTTTTGAACTGTTTCCAAAATAGTTTTTGTGAGGCACGTATGAGGCGATTTGAAATCTTATCTCTCACTGGGTTCTTACCCCCTTCCTTTTCTTTGTCTATTTCTATTCCTATTTTTTAGGTTGACTCTTAGCTCAACAACCGTTTGGTATCTTCAGATCAGTGATGCATTGTTTGATTTGGTAGTGAGTGCCCTTTTGATCGGGCTCAATTTGTATTTTTGTTAGATGCTCTACATCGAGTTTCTGTGGGTTATGTTCTTGTTTATGATATTAAAATCATTTTTAATTTGAAATATTTTTTGTATTTAATATTATAAATATTTTACTTTATTAAATGAGGTTGAAATTTCTATTTGATATTGTTTGTTTTATTTATTTGAATATGAATTTGGATGGAAGTTCTGTACTCTGAGACTTGTGCGAGATGAACCGGATTTCCATAGATAGTTCTCCTTGTATGCCGGTCATGGTCCGGAAACGGGTCATGACAATTTAAGTGGACTTGTTTAATTTCCATTTTGTTTAGCATTGATGTTTGACATTTCTGTTGACATTGTTGTCCATTTTTTCTAGCTTTCAGATTTCTTATTATATATTATATAAATTTTAGCCCTGTTTAAGAATATTGAAAAATAAATATTAAAAACTAAGTATAAATATTAAAAACTAAGTATTAAATTTTAAGTACTGAATATTAAAATTATTAATATGTTTTTAAAGGAGTATACGAGTTTGAAGTTTCACCCACATTCATTAAACTATTAAAAATATTATGGTATTTAGTCACTGAATTTTCTTTTATCTCCAAAAAAGTCACTGAACTAATTTGATTTATGTTTTACAAAGTCACAAGCTCCATTCCTTTGGAAGAAGCAACAATTTTAGGGAGAGTGATAGATAACTATACAATCAAAACTATAATTGTTTACGTTGTAAATGGTTAACTTTTTAGCTAATATATAATAGAAAACAAATAAAAAAAATTATGACTTCATAGCCTAGTTGATTGATCCTTATGCATTAACTTGCATAGTTAGAGAGCACTTGCCAACATTTTGGTTTCGTTAGAATTGTTTTCTTTTAAAAACTTTGCCTGAACTTGGCTTGTTTGCTGAAACAAGTATAGTAAACGAGCCATTCTAAATAGTTCAAATTAGGCTCATCACAAGTTTAAACGAGCCTTTTTATAGTGTTTTTTTATTGAATTTGCTCACTAGTTCAGTAGTTCTTTTGATATTGAACCATCTAAATAGTTCTATTAATATTAAAATGTATATTCAATTCTATTATTAATTTGTATTCAAATTTATTATTGAGTTTATTTGTAAAGTACAAATCTAAAGAGTTTTATACTCTAACTCATTCACAAATCAAACTTCAAAATTAGTTTTAGTACCACTGGACCTGAGCTCAGCATTAGAGCTGAGTAGATGAGATCAATCCTCTATTAGCCCTTTTCGGGAGCTGCGGTAATAAGACTCGGCCACCTTACTGAATTCAACTTCTATTATTAATTTGTATTCAAATTTATTATCGAGTTTATTTGTAAAGTGCAAATCTAAAGATTTTTATACTCTAACTCATTCACAAATCAAACTTCAAAATTAGTTTCAGTACCACTGGACCTGAGCTCGGCATTAAAGCTGAGTAGATGAGTTCAATCCTCTGCTAACCCTTTTTGGGTATTGCGATAATAAAACTCGGTCATCTTACTGAATTCAGTTGTGGCATTTCGAACATTTTACAGCGTTAAGTAATACCTGTATGGTCACTCCTAGCAGGAGTGCACTACGACTGGTCTCCCAACTTCCCTTTTAGGCTGACAAAAAAAATAGTTCAAACTTAAACTTAAGTTTTTTAGTCGAGTTGAGCATAAACATGTTTTTATTGAATAGAAAATTGCCGGAGCCGTTTTAAAAAGTGATCACATCAATAAAATGCATCAATGTGAATTAAATAGTCAAACTCTTGAGCTTGAACTTCTGCATTTCACGTTGCAGTCTAATCTATTGGAAAAAAGAAAAACTGTTTCGATCTAACATGTGTCTGTTGATCCAAACACAACTTTTTGGTGACAAATAACCTATTTATAAGTAGCATATTAAGTTTGTCACTAAGTCAAAGCAAAATATTACATGTGGAGAAGTCAATAATAGATATGGAAAAAACTGGAAAATTTGTGAGAGTTGCAGTCTATACCCTAACTTAATTTTAGTGAAGAAATTTTATACTGGTTTAACTAATAAACAATATAAATAATAGATTTAACTTATTAACCTTGATTCCAACGGAAGAAAACAACATCCAGCAACGGAACAGAACCTGATCCGATGTTGGTCTTGCGATCAAACTACAGTCGTGTTATCGATGAGAGTGCTTGTCTCGTTCGCAGTCTAGATGTCACACGGATCAAAATCACCACGAGATGATTCATGGTGCAAGAAGATGGAGGAAGGAAGATGGAGGGAAGGATGAGAGAGGGGAGAAACATTTTGCTCCCTCCCTCCTTTTTTTTTTTTTCTTTTCTTTTCCTCCTTCCTTTCTTCTCTCTCTCTTTCTTTTTCTTTCTCTTTTTCTCCCACCTTTCTTCTTCTCCTCCTTCCCATATTTATAAGCCTCATAATGGGTCTAATAAGCCTAACAGACCTATGGGCCAATTTCGCTCCCAATTCAATTGGGCTTACCAATTAGTCTCAGTTTACGGTCTCAGGTCACGCCTTGACCGACTGGTTTGGTTCACCCGTCATGAGTGGACCACTTTTTCCAACATTTAGGGTATGCATTCCTCTAATTAATTTTGTGTCATCTTATTTGTCCCAATCAGGAATCGAATTCACGATCTTTAGAGTTGAAATTGATTCCAACGAGAATAAGTTTCAAGTACATTGGTTTGAAGATATAAGAGTTGAACTAAGAAAAATTTATTTTTCTTATGAGTAAAAAAGTTTACCTTTAGGGAAAGTTTTTTTTATAATTATATTCTGTGAAAGGTTTTTTTTTATCTTTTGTAAAAATTGTCATTTAATATAAGAGAAGTCTGACGTGCACTATTTTTTATACACTTTCTATGCACTCTTCAATTAGAATATGATACATCAAAAGGAAATTTAATATTATTAAATACATTAAGATTATAAAGGACACATGTTAGAGCATTTCCAATGCTTGATTTAAATTGACATGTTTCTTTATAATAAAGAATAATCCCCCAATTTTATCTTCAACATACTCTTTATTTCACTGTTCATCTCTAAAAGTGAAATAAAAAATGAGTTTGACTATCTATATCTAAAGAGCCCAAAATTATTCTTTATCTTATTTGTCAATAGTGAAATATACTCTTTTTCATGTATTTTATTGTCACGACCTATCTCCGGAACCGTGACCAGCGTACGAGGTGAACCGTTTATGGGAGCCCGGCCCATCCCGCACAAGCCTCCATCGTACAGAACTTCTACCCAAATATCATATTTAAAGAAATATGAAAAATAAATAAAAGTATAATATTTGTTTATTAAAAAAAAAACATATATATTATTAAGTGCGAAAATTATTTCAAATTAAAACATTTGAAATGTCAGAAACATAAACACATCCCACAAGAACCCGATGTGAAGCATCTAACAAATCATACAAATGAGTCCGATCAAAAGGGCACTGACCGCAACATCAGAATCCCTCACTGAGCATCAAAAGCCAATGAACATAATTCTCCAAAGTCACCTGCAAGATGATAATAACAGGGAAAAAACAAACAAAGAAAAAGCGTCAAACCCTGTGAGTGAGGGACAACACTCCAGATCGCCTCATACGTGCCTCACAAAGACTGGTTTGAAAACCATTTGAAAACTAGCACATGCGGTATACGACAGGTATACATACGTATACACTATATACATAGTATGGTTTCCACGAAAAT
>CAODLS010461236.1:0-16534 GCA_948243855.1 Flueggea neowawraea | reverse complement strand
CAATCAATACTCTTAGGATCAAAATTAAACATATCTGCCTCCACAAGCTTCTCTCGTGCTGCCACTCTCAAATTCTGTGAATTTGTATCATCAAATCTGCACATATATTTATTCATGCAACAAATTAATATATGTTAATTCTTAACAAATATATAATTGATTCAATTAAGTATATCCAATTAAGTAAGATCACTTACATTCCTTCAAAGAAGACATAAGGTTCATAAAGATCCACTAAACGCATAACCAATTGTATTTTCCGACTAAGAAGATTGTACGTATCCTTGTATTTTTGGAATAGCAAAATATTTACCAGTCTCAATGCCTGCAAACGACC
Source organism: Flueggea neowawraea (assembly GCA_948243855.1). Classification (NCBI taxonomy): domain Eukaryota; kingdom Viridiplantae; phylum Streptophyta; class Magnoliopsida; order Malpighiales; family Phyllanthaceae; genus Flueggea; species Flueggea neowawraea. The sequence goes on along the minus strand of CAODLS010461236.1, from coordinate 16,197 downwards.
CACCAAATATACATAATTATTAGCGTAAAATAATCCACTTTTAGAATGATGTGGACATGATATAATAATCAAGTTATATTATGATATAAGATATTTTGTAAATTAGTCAAACCACTTGTAAGCGAGTTCGATGTTTGGTTTCAATAAAAATTTGTTTGTGCTAAGATTGATGAATAAGTTTTTTTGTAGTGATCAATGAATAAATTAGCCGAATTTAAATTTTATTTTTGAAACTTAATCTGTAAACGAGTTAAGATTAAAAAAAGAAAAGGCATGGCTTGCTAGACCCATAAACTAACTCAATAATAAAGTCAACAATTTTTTTATAAGTAATTCAAATACTTTCATTCAACTAATATTCACAAATACAAATTATTTAAGCAATCTATATAAAAAAAATTATATAAATATTATTTTCTTAATATATTATATTATTATTTACATAAATCTCTTACTAAGTTTGTTAGTAAACTCGATAAACAAACCCATTATCAATTAGACTAGTGAACCTAATTTGAATATATTAAAATCCAGCCATCATCGGCCTAGCTTGGTTAATAAATGAACTTAGTTCAAATAAAATATCAAACATAATTTTTTAACAAGTCGAATTTGAACATATGAAAACTCGGTATGACTCGATTACAAGCTAAGTTACGACAATTGACAAAGATGGAGGTGATGAGTGTTGAAGTACGAACCTTTAGAGGCAGAAGAAAATGAATTGCCATGTACGTGTAGAAGCTAGTCATGCTACTCAAAACTGTGGCCTTTTGAATTTTCACCGGCTCTCCATTCTTGTTAATCCATGGCTTCTCCGTGAAGTAACGGAAACTTATATCATGAAGTTGAGAGAAATAAACAGGATTTCTTAACGAAGATCCCAAATGATAAATGGTTTTTGAAGGTTGCTTTTCTTGTGCCACCATTGATACAATTATTCCATTCACAAACATATCAGCAGGTATCTACAAACAATTTTTTATAGAAAAGTTATCGATTAATTATTAGCATGTGCAAAATATAGTTCATTTAGTAAAACAAAAAAAAAATACAGGGTTCTAATGGTATTATCGTCCTTGTCAACAAATAAAAAAAATAAAAAACTACCTGATATTTATATTTTAATTAGCCAAAGATAAACAGGGGTTTTATTTACACAAATGCTGAAATGGTGAAAATATTTACAAATATATGGTTTTAACTTTTTTTCAAAATTAAAATATAAACTAAAAATAAAAAAAATTTAAACAAATAAAATGGTATCATTAAGCAAAAATAAGACAGATAAACAAAATGCAAAAAAAGAAAAAGCCATAGTTTTGGAAAAAGAAAATGAAATTGTAGTTTTGACAAATCTTCCATACAAATAAGCAGTGAAAATATAAATCGTAGTATAGGAATTCCGATTATATATATATATATATATAGACTCACCACGTCAATAGGTGAATGAGGTTGGGAAACAAAACATGTCACTCTCCCTTTAGCATATCCGGCAATGAGGCTATCGATAGTTCTGCAATGAGAACAAAATTTTATAAATCATTCAATTTTTTAACATAATTAAATTAAATTAACATTGAGATGAACAGGAGGAAATAGTATTAGTTACCTCAAACCTTCAATCCAGCCAGGAAATAACTAGTGGTGGTTTACCATGGTGGGCCGAATAATAACTAGTGGGATATTTTCTCTCAGATGATACACAACCATCTCTCCCATTGTCTTTGTAAAAACATATGTGTTTGGCCATCCATATAATCTTGCCCTGTTAAATATAATTTGATTTTGATCAAACTCATTACTTTTTAGCATAGTTGAATGAGAATGTAATTCAACTGATAAATCTTGTAGTAGTATTGAAATCGTTTTCAACTCTAAAAAATCGAGTAAATCAAAAATTAAATTGTACATGAAAAGATAAGTACATGCCTCTCAATGCCGCAAATCCTTCATTGCAGACGTAATTGCATCCTCAGTAATATCTAAATTTGACTTGAGTTGATTTAGCTTTTGCTGAACCAATTTTCTTTTGGCCTCACCCATCTCATATGGCGTTTCTGGTATAAGTCCTGCATCTTCTCCACACACATAAGCTGAAGAAAATGACAAATAATCAGTATTAAATATTCACATTATGTTACTGACAAAAAAAAATCAAATCACATTATATTTACACTTACTCGATTTGATTGTTCAAAATAAATTCATAAAACAAATTAAAATTTCAAATGTAGTAATTTTAATTAACAATTATGAACGCCTGATAATTAAATTAAAAAAATATAAAAGCAGAAACATTGATGAAATATTGTATTTAATTACCTGTTGATACATGGACAAGCTTTTTAATGTTGAGACTTTTCTTTGCAAAATTGAGGACATTCAATGCTCCAAATGTATTGATGCCAAGGGAAACATCATACCTTTGATCAACAAAAAAAAAAAAAGAAAAAGAAAAAAAGAAATGAAGCTTAATATTTTACTTTTTCAAGAATACGCAATGCTAAAAAAAGTCCGTGCTATTTCATCATAATGATTCTTGATGATAAATTAGGTTACAATTTGAACATAATTATAGAGAAAGTTATAAGAGGGATGGTTGTGCAAACCTATCATCAAAATCGGTGGTGGCAGCAAAATTGAGGACAAGATCAATTTCTGTCCATATTTGGTCCCTCAAAGAAGAGTCTTTCACTCCCAAGTCCTCCTTGGACACATCTCCAGCTACTGGTGTTACTTTCTCCAGCACATACCCATTTAGACTTTCACCATATTTCTCTCTCAATACTTTAAACAGCTCCTTCCCTATCACCTGACAATGCAAATTATTTTTTGCAGTCAACTTTAAACAGCTATTGATTTTTCTTTTTTTTCTTAAGATCAAAAAACCATGTACTAATATAGAAGTAGCAATAATTAAAGATCTTATTAAAAAAAAGAGAGGCTATATTGTGATTAGAATATCTATTAGATGCTTTTAGCAAACTGAAGGAGAAAAATTATTTTTTAATAAGAATTTTATGTTTTTTATGTAACTATTTATAGCATTATTTTACTCTTTATATTCGGGCAAATTGAGTTTATACCTCATTGTGCAAGCGATCCATAGCAGACTTGGCATCTGTAGCACGTAAAAGCAGATAAATTTTCTTTACATTTGGTTGGATCCTTAATATCTTCTCCACAAAAACTGCATCCAATCAATCACAATTCATTAGTACAATAATTTAAATTAAATTTGATTAATATTGATAATCATAAACCTAATCATACGCATGTCTTTAGCTAAATAGAGTGAAGTAAATGTGTAAACATGGTAGCGCTAAATTATATGATTTAATTCTAACAAGGATGATCACTTTCAACTCAACAAAATCACACTGGCTTGTGCATATGACCCACCAAAGTTATGAGCTCTACTGAAAGCAGTTAGTATAGTAATTGCACTCCACAACATTTCCTGAGAGATGAAGATGTGTCGATCCAAAGTGCAAACAGAGAGGCCCCAAGAAATCAATTCTAACGAATTAATCCATTGAGAAAATCAAAATTTAGATATATTATTTAATCTGTCACGGCGAAAATAAACTAATATTATAATTTTTATGTGGATATGATCTCGGAGCAAAATGATTACTTCTTAACATGCCATACTAACCTCGTACGTGTAAGAGATTTGGTTAGAGTTAGATGATAAACATAATATTTATCATCTAACTAACCAGATTTCTGACATGATGATCAATATAGCAATATTGATTATCTAAACTAACCATAATGACACTGAATATTCTTCTTAAACACTATAATATATTTGTTGCAATAACACATTGCAAATTACAATTTAGTATGGAAATGCATGAATGCTTGTGAAGAGTAATACTACAGACTGCTACATATAACATGCAAAAACATAATAATATATATCACTTGAATATTTATTTGTGTGAGACAAACGATATATATAAGACAAAGATGTATACTCTTCGCCAGGAAGCCAGTTGCACCCGTGACCAAAATAGATTTGTTCTCAAAATACTTAACAATACTTTCGAACTCCATGGCAGAAAAACACACACACTTGTCTAAGAGAGAGGGAGGAAGAGAACTTATAAGAAAGGCTTATCCGATGGAAAAATGGTGAATGAAAGACATAGAAGGGAGGGCATATATAAGCACGAGGGTTGCAATCAAGAAAGTGATGGACAACCATCACTACAGAAAAGGGTTTTGAATTCCTGTTCTGGATGAAAAAAATCTTACTACCTAAACCACCAAACTATCTAATGTCCTATATGCATGAAATTGATGACGGCAATTGCGAGGTGGGCCTCTACAAAGCTAGAGTGGTTTAATGTGTTTTGTCAATAGTTTCAGAATTTTGCAAACGTTTGAATATTTAACGGTCCCCTATTGCAATAGGTTTTACATTTCTACTTAAATCCTTTCGTCTTGATTGATTATGGAACAAAGTGATGGCGAAGTTAACTAAAAAGTATTTGTTTATTCTTCTACATGATTGGTTTGCAAATTAAGAGATTGTTTTGGAGACTTTATTCATTTCATTCATCCTTAATTAAAAAGATAAATTGTTTGGTTCAGAATTAATATTTATAATAACAAATTTTGTATCTGATTCAAAAAGGGATATTATAGAATCAATTTTACTATTCGTTTTAGGAGAAAATGAAGTTGATCCAATTTTTTTTTATTATAAGAGTTTTAAAGCTGCAATTTTGCACTAATTTTTAAGTCGAAAACTACTTTTCTACACTTAAGTACGTCCTCATTTACACACCACACAAATATATGAGTGGGATAATAAGTGGTGACATGCTCAAGCTATGGGAATATGTCCTACGTGTCAGTCATTTATAGAATAGGTACACGAGTGGGGGCATGCACTTAAAATAGGCAAGCATTTTCTAAAATATCCAAAAATACTCATTGTCAATTGGGTTACTCTTTTGGTTTAAACAAGCATTATCCTTTATTACTTATCTGATTGGTTTTTGGCCTCAAAATCACAATTAATTCTCGTTTGTGTTTATATATTTTTGGATCGATGAAATGGGGAAACAATTAAATATGTTATTGATAACCATTTATCAATATTTGTATGGAAAGTGATATTCAAATAAATCAAGGTGCCTTATTAGAGCAAGATGATATAAATGTATAAACTTAACATATGTGATCGATGCACTTCGCAAAGATTTTGACGGGCAATAGTAGAATATAATGCTTTTCATTAAAACAAAATTCTCCACGAGTTTGCATTAGGTTTATTGTTAGGCCTATCATATGATGATATACTAACGAATTACTGATAGGAATACATTGAAGATAAACGGCATTAGAGAAAATTGAAGAGTAAAAAATTAAAGGTGTATTAACTTATAGAAACATAAGTTAATACAACTTTAATTGCAGAGTGAGAAACATAACTTATACAAACATACCAAAATTGAGTAACTTAATTAGTAAGTACACACACCTAGGACTATGAGGTCTTAAGTTCAAGGTACTTGCTAGGTGAGATTTTTAAAGATTTTCAAAGATATGGGGATGAGTCTCTCCCTTTGTGAGACCTATAATTTATATATAAAAAAACTTATTGAAACATTTTTTAAAAAAAAAACCAGAAAACACTTAAAAATTGAATTAGTTGTTACAAACAAGTTTTTAATTTTTTTTCTCCAAATTATGAGTTTCAGGTTCTTAAATTGATATATAAACCTTATAAGAAAACACTTTCTATATAGTTGTGAAATTTTCACTTTTTAAAAACAGTTTTGCTCATTTCATGCAATCTATATTAATTAGGTGGCTTTTACTTGTTCTAATAACAAGTAAAACTGTTTACGCAAGGAATGCATGTGGATGCATAAGAGGAAGAGGTTGGACTGGACGCAAAATCGTTTTGGGCCAGTTCTAATACCTTTTAGAGTGATTAGAAATTAGTTAAAAAAATACAAATTGTAAAATAAACGTGAGATTTGTGAGACTGGAACACGTCGTGGTTAAAAATAAGAGATAAGAGGTTGGTGTGATCGCGTGGACCGTCGTTTTGCAATTGATATCACCATATGATGTACTATAATGAAATCGCATCCTCTTCTAATCTTGGGAGTTGAAGGTTGTGAATTGGCAAAAGGAAAAAAGGTGTTTAAATTCAACGCAAGAAGTCAATTCTTCAGGCACCGCCTACTGTTCTACGATAATGTCGTGGATCAGAAACATACAAGACTTCACGATAAGGTCCAATGGTGTAATAATTACGGAGATTAAGGCAGAACCACATGCATGCATGCATGGAGTCAACACGAGAAGGCCTTAAAAGAAAGACAATATGGAAAGTGTATGGATAAATGATGGGTATAAGCACTTGGTAATGAAGAGAAGGCACATGTGTAGGTGCGGCTGGAACTTGAGAGGGGTTAGTCTTCCTTAATGGACAGTTCGTTGTTGTAAGTGAACAACCGAATTTTTGAGAAGAATATTAATGTGAAATGGCTCCCGTCATAAATAATAAATATGCGGATCTATTTTTGGTGGACCAGACGGTGGCTGCATTTGCTACATGCATTTATTTTTGTACGTCGGTTTTCGAGGTTGGTTCCAAATTTTGATCATTTAGTTGGACCATTATATAGAAATGTTTCTTTTGGAACTGATAAGAGATAATGTGGCGAAGTCGATTGCCGGGGGCATCACTTGTTTTAGTGTTGATTACACACTATGTCATAATTAAACAATAAAATCGCATGTATGACACTAAATGTAGAGTTGTAAAATTGAAACCGAAATCGGTAAATTGAACCGAATCGATCAAAATAGGAATTGAACTAAAATCGGAACCGGTCGATCAAAACCAGAGGGTTACAGTTTTAGGTTTCGGTTTCACCCTTTTAGAAACCGGCGGTTTGAACTCGAGATTTAAACCGGCGGTTCCAACAGTTATTTTCTTTTTTTTTCATTTTTTTGTTTTTATTTTTTCAACTCTACAAATACCCCCACCTCATTTTTACCAATTTTACACTATTTTTTCTCTCTCAATCTCTTATGCACTCTCACTCTCTCAAAAATTCATTTTTCTATAAATTGCTCTTATTAATTATTTATACATTTTATTATTGCATTTACGTTTTTTATATTTCTTAAAGTTATTTTTTGCAATTATATTTTTCAAATTTTTTCTAATTTTTTACTATAGTTTAATTTAGTTATTTTGTTATTTTATTACATTTAATTAATATTAGCATATTTATTTTAGAGTAATGGAAAATTTTGGTGGAAATAGAAATTTTGAAAATTTTGAAATTGAAAATATTGGAACTCAAGAGAGTCAAACTCAACCAATTCCCACCCAAGGAAATGAGGGGGGAGCGGAATAAAGAGTTTCTAGTTCCGATATTTTTAAAATTCATTTTCAAAAAATTTATAATTTAATTTATCATTTTAAGTTTCTAGTTTTTTTCCTTTTTACTTATATTTTAATTTATCATGTATTGTTAATTGTTGTATAGTTATATTGTATAATTAAATTTGGTATTGTAACCATAGTATTTATCCGCCACAAGTGAGGGCATCTAATAAAATTTAATGAGCTTTTTTTTTTCTAATTTTGTTTAAAATTATGTGATGTAATTACTAATAGAATAGTTAATTTGTTTGAAAATTAAAAAATAAAAATATTTGGAATACAATTTATTATTGGTAATATAGTTAATTATTAAATATAACAAAATTTTCAAACCGAAAAAAAAAATTGACGGGATAAAATAACAGATTAAAAACAAAATTTCAAAAAAAAAAAAGAGGAAATCGGACCAGAAATGAACCGGCGATTGAACCTATCAAAATTGGAACCAAAACCGAATCGAACCAGAACTGGACCAAACCGTAGAAACCACGGTTTGGTTCCGGTTCTCACATTTCACAAACCGGAACCGACGGTTCCGGAACCGACAACACCTCTACTCACAAGTGTCCAGTGCTGGTCCAACCTTTTTAGCCTGAGGGGTCACTCAAGCCTAATAACCCCTACTTTCTGCTGTTCAATAGTGTTCATATTGCAATTTATACTGCCTTTGGTAACTGATGTACAAGTCTCTGTATTAATTATTGTCTGATATAATTAATAAAAGAAAATAATATAATATCTCTTGACCATTTTAGCCCAACTCAACTTCTACTTTAGTGTTAGTGGATTGTACATCGTCAATTTTTAAACGATGTGAGAATTATGAGACATCAATATTCTTTTATAGACGGCATTAATTATTGTGAATTATTTTTTGGTTATAAAGAATTGAACTTGAGATCTTAGACTTCATAATACACACACAACCATTTGAGCTAGCCTCAAGTGGCACAATTGTTGTGAATTATGTCCCTTCACAATCGTCAAACCCACCTAATCAAAATATTGTTCGCTTTAAGCTTGTTATTGACCCATACAATTTTGATTTTAAAAAGACATTCAATAGGTTAAGAGAGGAAGATGTTAATAAGCAACTATTAACTTTGATTCCTAGTCAATATGAAAATCAAAGGATATTCATACTCCCCAAGTAAAGGCAAGGGCAACACAATTTTTTGTTCGAGTTCTTACAAACAATGTCAATTATTGTTGTCTCGATTCAACAATGATCTTCAAAGTCATGAAGTCAAACATGTCTCCTCAAATCTTATAAAACAAATAAAGTAGAATGCTAAGGTTCTTGCCCCCAAAATCGCTCTGACGCTTAATTTAATGATTTAACAGAGTATTTTTGTTGAGATTGAAGTGGAATTTTCTTGAAGAATTGTGAAGCTATGTTGATGTTTGATGAGTAGAGTCAAAGTTGGACGGATTGGTGAAGGAAACAAGTAACTGGGTTGGCCACAGATAGAAACACGGGCGTGGCACTGACCATGTTATGCAATGGAATAGAAAGGGTTGCGTTTTGGGTGGCCATGGTTGTGGCCTTGCCCGTGGAGCATCAGACCTTGGTGTTTTACGACACACGGACATGAAACTCAGCTCGTGTCTTATACAGCCATGACCATGTTTTTCCATTCACGTCCATGTCTCCTATTCTGACAGGTTTAGGACGGGTTTTAGGATGCCCTAATTTGATTTGTATTCATTGTAAACTATAAAGAGGTGGTTTAGGACAATTCTTTTATGCCTTTTGCCGGTTTTTTTACTCAGAGTAATAAAATTATTAGTTTTATGCCCATGAACATAGGTCGATTGATCGAACCACGAAATCACCTCACCTCATTTAATCTCTTCCGATTTTTAGTTGATCTTCTAAAGACACGTTTGATAAGTGTGTCTAGGAGAGCTTTTATATCTTTTCTTTCTTTTTTTTTTTGATAGTTTAGCTTCTATATATCATGATCCTCTTTCAGTTGGGTTTAAATCTTTTTAGAGTTGCCTCTTTTTACTTAGAATTTGTGGCGGGTCGCTTTGCATTGGGTTTTGCTCATCAGGTTTGACGCAGTTGTTGAGTTTAATGGAACTTTTGGGTTCAAGAAACATCAAGCATTAACGATCTCATTTGCGAAATATATGTTTTGTGCATTTGTTCTTTTCCCTTTTCAGTTGATCAGTTCTATCAATGTATTTTCTTTTTTCCTGGAGTGCTATTAATGTTTTGGAGGTAAACATGTTAGGGCTATGTTTTTTTTTTCCGATGACTTTCGTTAATGTAAACTACAAAAGAAATTGTTTCCAACTTGGAATTTCTGCTGAATAATTGAAGATCTCCTATTAATGCACGGTTTAATAGTTTACCTACCTTCTTCGGTTCGACAGCAAGATATCAATAATTTATTATCTAAATATTCAGAATATTCTTAAAGTCACACGTATTCAGAAAACAATTAATTTAGTACTATAAGCTAGATTTTAAATTGATATGAAGAAGCAATTCATTTTCGTTCTTTGTCTAAAAAAATAAATCTAAAAATCCAAGCACATTCTCATTTTCACAAAAATAGATTATGAATCGACATTAATCTTAATTATTAGGAGAATATAGGGTTGTTTGGATAATATAAAATTTTTAAAATCAATTATGTTATACTAGGATATATACACTTTTCCTTTGACGAAAAAAACTTATATAGTCCTTTGCGGTTCCTTGGCGTGACTAAAGACAACTCTTAACACACGACATTGGTTTTTGTTTAAATTGTTTGTGTTATTATTATAAGATTAGAAGGAAAAAGAAAACATAACTAATGCACCATGTGTTTTCTTTACTGGCGTGGGCACCTAAATAAGAAATCGGTGTTCTGGCATAAAAGAGATTATTCATGTGATCAATTAAAGCGCTATGTTTTTTTATATATCAAGTTGCAAGGATTAATATCAATTAATCCTTGCAATGTCGATTGAAACATCAATTGTCATGTCAGTGCACCAACGTACGTAAAATTTTAATGCGTTGTTATGACAAATTTATTACTCAATGCAAAGTTTTATGTACCAACTTTTTAAATTTTAAAGTTAGTGACAAATTTGTTAACTGATCTAAAGTTTTTATTATTTAATTAAATAAGCTTTATTTTTCATAAAATTAGTTGAAAACATTAATTTTAAAGGATTTTTCAAAAAACATAAGCCTGGATTATGTGAGATACAAGATACTGATGGTATTTTTGGAAAAGAAAAACAAACTTATATTTTAGGAAGGAGGGAGGATGGAGGGAGTTTATATTGACGAATATTACTTATAATTAATAGAATTGTCATAAATTGAGGCGTCCATGGCAAATATGAATAGAGATTGAGAACTAAACGAGTATGTACATAAATGCTATACGATAAGAACATGTATTCAAGTTTGTAGGTATATTATTTCAACTAATTCACGTAACACTCGTGGCCATACTAATTAAGTTTGCGACTTTAATTGGACGGAAGTAGTAGTAGCAGTAGTGGATGGACGATATATATGTTTTTAACACGACAGTTTGGATCAATTATTAATTTGTTACTTTATTTTATTTATTTTTTATTTTAATTAGTTGTTGTCATCAATAGTGCGAATCTTGGTATTATTAGTACAGTTTTAGGTGAACAATCCCTTTAGGTTTTCGGTGGGATGGTAGCCAACAAGACGAAACCCTTCAAACATTTTAATTTGAATGCATTCACTATGCCACCGTCTCTCTTTATATTACCCAACAAATATCAGATGAAACACAACGCCACGTCGGACTAATGTTTATAATATTCCTAAGATACTATAAACAAAGGTTTCTGCTAAAAATAAGTTTGAATATTTGTGTCTCAATGATCAACTTCTTTCGTAAATTTCTTTTCAACAAGTTGACACCAAACGAAATGTTTAGTTAATAAAATATTTGAAAAGTGACCAAGTTTGTCTTTGGTCCATATCTTTGGTCATAATAAATTGAATATTGTGTACTTTTACCTAAGTAAGTTCAATGGAATTTCCTTTTGTAAGTCTTAAGCTTTATATTATCTGCAAACCATTTTTCTTTCAAGATTTTGTTCATCGCCAGAAGAATGAGATAAATGGACAAATAGGGTATAGTGAAATAGTCTAATTTCTTTATTTTATACCAATTAAAAGGGGGTCATGAGTTTCATGAATTATTTTCCAATTAGAATAATTATCTGATAATCTGCTCCTCTAATTAATTTCAACAATTAAGCTGCCGGCTCCTATACAGGAAATAAAACTAGCCAACTTGCAAGAAGGGAAAAAAGAAAAGTTGTAAATATTATTTGCTTTTTTATTCTTATAATAATCTGCTTTTAAATTTGACAAACGGGTAGGATGAGGCAAACTCCGCCTTTTTCTTTGATAGTTTCATTAAAAGAAAAAAAAAAGATGTAATAGTAATTAATAAATTAAAAGAGGAATTAATAAAGCAAGCCTTTCAAGTTAGCTTTCTTTAGACATGACCAAGGACATGCAAAGACACTAAAGTTTCTAAAATTAGATTGACAAGTTCAGGTAAGATAATGTTTAAAAAGAAGAACAATCAGAGTTTTCGTCTTCATTAAAGTCAGCGTCTTAATGTTTAAGATACGATCATTGAAGAAATGGTAAAAGCAAACACGTCTCCAATTTTTTCATGATACATCAACTTAATTTGATCACCAAAACTAAACAAAATTCATTTGATCAGTGCAATACGATTGGTTGCTCTTCCAATTTATTGCTCCCATATATAATACAACAATGAGTTTTTTTCCAAAAAAAAGTTACAAGAACATTCAAACTGTAAGATAAAAATATGTTAATTGACCATTAATAAAATAATTGCAAAAATTGGTTCAAATTAAAGAGAGATGTAACATGTTTTTTTACATGGTCAAAAAATCGGGTTTATGATTTTTCCTCGAGTACGTAACACGCATATAATTAATTTCACATTGAAAAGGATGTAGGCTTTATTTGAGTAGTGATTGTTATCGGTGATTTATAAATCCACTTTCATGGTTGATTATTTATGTATAGTTTCCACGTTTATTGCGTTAATTTATCAATACATATTTTTATTTAATAAGTATTTCTGTACAAAATGATATTTGCCACTTTCATGGGATAATATTTCTCAATCATACAGTTGAATTATGGTTAATTGCATTAAATTTGTGCGGTTGAAACTTTTAAGCTGATTTTACGTGTTCTTTTTTTTTTATCAGTAAGATTTCATGTTCTTTTTTCATCAGAAAGATTTCATGTTTTTTTTTTTTATCTGGAGTAAGATTTCATGTGTTCAATACTAGATTATATTCAGTATTAAATTGATTGCACTAAGCTTTCGAGGCGTAGGGATAGGCTTCTTGCCAAAGCCATGAAACCAAAACTTTGATAGGTTGGATACCGGAACATTTTACTAAAATTGACTCCACTTTGCAATTGATATTGCTATGAACCCACATTCATCACTCATGGAAGGGTTGCCAATAGACGCTTGTGCAAAGACTGCGGAAGCTACTAAACCATCCTCTATTAGTCATGTTATTAGAGAAGCATATATTAGTGCTAATTGGTTATCTAGACATGGATTAAATTTATCTTTAAGTTTTTTATGAATTTTTACATTTACAAACTGTCCTCTTACAGTTTTTGTATTTAGACTATTTAGGGGTCTCTCCCCCACCAATTACTCTGCAATGAATTTATTTGTCTCATTGCCTGTTATGGAGACCCGCCTAACCGGATTGCCTAGAGTTGATGCCACATGCTTCTGAGGTTAGCTTCGCTAAGTTGGGGATCATGTGGATCGGCATTTTCAAAAAAAATGATAGGTTGTACTTGTTTAATTTTTTTTTGATAAGTCATCTTATTTACCCGAAAATCAAACAAAAGAACTTCAAATGTTAAAGTTGACGTAAATACCAATAAATTACAAATCTGTCAATTATTTGAGGAAAAAAACTTAAGAGCCTTAAATACTAGAATTCACGTACGTACTAATAAATTACAAGTGTGTTGATTGTTTGAGATAAAAAAAAAAAACAAGGATTAAATGATTTATTGAAAGCAAGCATAATTTGGTGTAGCATGTGAGTGTCGTTGTTGATAAAAACACTAAATGATGCAGCATGTGAGTGTCGTTATTGATAAAAACTCTAAATTGTGCAGCATGTGAGTGTCGTTGTTGATAAAAACAGTAAATTAACGGCGACATTTCTTTCGATTTAAAAGGGTTGAATCAACAAAAAAGAAGGATGGTTAAGCCGAATATGGTCTCTAAATGAAGCATAGATTGCGAGGTGTCCTCCCTATGTTTAACCATTAATGATAGGATGCATTTTCTGCCAACCCTGTTTGGTTTAGCTATTAAGATTTTCAGAGTTTGCTATTGCGGTTGTTGCTAGAAGAACTTTTAAAATAGTTGATATATGATAGCTATTTGAATTAGATATTAAATCTGTTCTTATTGATATATAAAATTACCATCGAAGACAATTCATTTTTAAATATTATTTGAATATTTCCTAATTTATGTGGTAAGTTTAAAAATACTATTGAAAAATTATACAAAGAAAATTGTAATATCAATACATAAAATGAAAATATTGATAACAATAATATCATAGAATACTGATATTAGGAACATAAAAAATTCAATTTTTAACACTTCATAAATTATGAACAACCTTTGAGCACAAAAAATGCGAGTGAATAATCCTTATAGTGGAGCAGTATTGACTATTGTATTATTGAATACGATGAGGGTAAATAAGGAAAAATAAATTTGTTGATGAAACATGCCCAGCAGTTGCATTCAGCCGCTTCGTTCCATAGCTGTTGAGTTTATGGGCGGCGGTTGCGTTAGACCAGACCCAAACCGCTTAAACAAACACCAAAAGTGGGAGTTGTTGCACAAAAGCTTCATTTCCAAATTGTCTATATTTTTACTTGCTTGCTCCAGTTTTTCAAAAGTTATGCACTTGTTGATGATGATTTTAATATGCCTGCTATTTTTACATTTTCACTTGTTTTGTTGGTTTTGCCTTATCAGTAGAAATTAGCAGAAAAATTTGTGATGCAACGGTTATGAGGATATAAAACTTAGCATGTTCTTTTATTAACTCATAGAATTACAGATCAAGTATGGCGATGCTGAAGTTACTAGTAACTAAACATGGAGAGAAGACATTCTTTTTTTATCAGGAAAGTTCTATTATCTTTGGTGGATTCTGATACAAAACAGGGTTGAGGCGGTTACGCTATACATTTTAGAACTTTCAGGCATGATAGAGGAAATTAACTCCACAAAATGAACTGGAACGCTACCCAGCACGCTAAAAAGACTGATGTTTTCACCTGAACAAGCTCTATCACAAAGCCTCCTTTCATTCATTCAAGTGACTCAAATGCGAGCACACTTAGCTTAATATAGTATTTGGTATCAAATAAATCTAGATTTTGCATCATTTGTAATTAAAATGAAATGAAATGTATAAGAATTTAGATCAAACCAATGCATACCATATAATAGATAATCACTGAAAGTGACTAACGCCATTACCTCGTTATCATCGGACTGGAGCTCTTGAAGAAAAAGAAAGGATTCTATTTCACATTATGCTAAAAATATTGTACACGAAATGAACATCTCCGCCAAATTGATTACAGAAAGTTAATGAAAAGGATGAAACTCAAAGACCTTGAAACCTAATTCAACTATGAGATTCTGTTACATACTCATGCGTAGCTTCGACAAGGAGTTCAAAGATGTACCAGACAACTAAATATTTACTTGCATCCACTTCACAAACATCATCTGTTAGTCTGCTACGTTCTTTCGAGATCAGTAGTATAGGTTAGAAGTGCAGAATTCAAGAACTAATGTCACTTGCTGGAGTATCTGGAATAACTTGATCGGCCAACGCCAACATTGGACTGGATTCTACTTTATCGGTTTTTGTTACAGAAGTACAGTTTGCCTCATTTGTCGTAACAGGAACAGAATTCTTACAATCAGTGGATGCTGCAATAGAGTTTAGGTTGTCTGCTGGTAGAGTAAAGTCCGGTTCATCCCCTCGTGGCGTGTCTACGTCCATTTGGATAGTTGGTGTGTGAGTCGCAGAGGGCTGCACCGAATTTTTTGCTTCAGTATTTGTTTCGGTGCTTTCATATTCAGACAGAAGATACATGAACTCGTTAAGCAACCGCTGGACTTTTCTGTTTGTAGCCATTGCTGGAAGAATATCTTCTCTCAAGAGCTTGTGTTTTCTCATTTCCTAACGAAATAAGGCAAATGACTCAGATAACCATAAACAATCTAACGAACAACGAAACATAAAACAAATTACCAATTTAAAAATAAAACAAAATGTGAAAGAACAGAGATCAGAAATCCTAAAGCAGCTCATCCTACAATATTGCAAATGATAAATTTCAGGCATGCTTATAATAACTTTTGCGTTAATGTTGATGCAGTATAACAGTAAAATAAATATTCAATGAGAAGTGCAATGAAACAATTAAAAAAAACAATTGTGCAGAAAGCCTTACAAGCACACAGGGATCCCACACCGGATTCTTTGCATCTGAAGACGTGGATTCAGCCATCCCAGTAGGAGGCCCAAGAAAACTTTCACAAACTTCTCGTAAGCGGGATTCATCTGCTTCTCTGCAACCAAAGGCACATATATGTTAATTAAATACATAAATACCTTCCCAAGGTCATCAAAGGCTC
>CAODLS010461176.1:0-11929 GCA_948243855.1 Flueggea neowawraea | reverse complement strand
GTTATGCGTATGTCAAAGTATACGACAAGTCACCAAAAACCCCATAGTGATTTTAGGTCTGAGGATTCCAATATAAGCATTGCATGAGAATGACTTGCCATAATGCAATATTCTCATTAGTGGATCGAATCTAGATACCTTGTTCCAAACTTTGTATCTATGAACTCTGATAGATATTCCCTATCCATGACCCGTAGAACATGATCATCGCACAGAGCTTCATACTAGTATTAGTTTATTTCCACTCCCGTGGTTATAATCGACTAGAGATGTTTAGAATGAAATTGTTTATCACTTCCAAATTCTACTATCAATGTCCTCAACCTTGATAACTCAAGTGCCGAATATCCATTCATGAACATTTTATCAACCATATATGCATAGAAAATAAATGAATGATAAAACTAATGCCTCATATTTTTATTTCCAAAATAAAAGGTACATATACAATGAATTGGGGTTAGGACTTACACTAACAGACGTCACATGGAGGGATCCACTTTTTGTACTTGGCACCAACGTCGGGGCCAAGATTGCTTAGATCAATAGTGGGCTTGGGGGGTTCATTTCAAGAGTAAGAGAATCCCCTTTGGAACCCGTCGTCGAACACCTATCCAACACGGGGATGTAAGGATTATTTTGTGAAAAATTATTGGACGTAAAATTTTGGAAATTACCAAAATTGGAAAGTACGAGTTGATATGGAAATGGGAAAAATGAAGCGGTGGGATTGAATTGATAGTTTGTGAAAGAGGCAAAATTTGATGGATTATTTTGAGAATATCGGTAGTTGACAAAATTTGATGGCTTATTTTGAGAAGAGGATTGAATATTTTCATTGTTGGAATCCATAATTTTGGGGGAAAAATTGGAGTAGGAGTAATTTGAGAGTATGGAGAGAAATTTTAAGAGTTGAGAGAGTTTGGGGAGAGAAATGAGTGTTTGAAGTGTAGAAATGAGAGAAAAAAATGTGTTTATGGGGTATTTATAGGAAAATTGGTAAAATTAGCCATTAGAGACCAAAAATGTAATTTTTCGGCCCCACAGGTACTCCAACAGTAATATTACCGTTGGAGTAAATCTGACCGTTGGATCAAAACGATTCAATGGTCAGATTTTGATTTAAAAAAAATTAACTGGCCCCGCGCCTGACACATGTAGCACGTCCTCCTGAAGGACAGACCGGGCTACGAACGGTAGTTACAACCGGCCTAAGTTGAAAGCTAAAGGAGTTTGGAACCTAGGAATTGGAGACGCTATAGTTCAAAACTTGACTATCCTATAGTTCGAAACTTGACTATCCTGGTACTTGAAGATGTTTCTCTAGCTACAAATCTCATTTTTTACCATATGAATATTAACTACTTAAATAATTGAGACTTCTTATATAATTTTTTGAAAAAATAATTTTTGAATATCTTTAATATACCCTAATTAATAAATTAGTACTTGTATATTTTAGACTAAACAAATTAATCCTTTAAAATTATTTTTTATTGACAAAGTTAACATAAATGAAACTACCCTATCTTAAAGTCAAAAACCACACCTATTCCAATAGATTTCCACTTCTCTCTCTCACAACCTCTCTCTCTCTCTCTCTCTCAGCAGCTTTCTCTTTCTCCTGTTGGAATAAAAATGAAAATCCACACATCTCTAATTGATTTCTCTCTTTTCTCTCTATCTCTCTCCCACTTCTTTCTTCCACTTCTCTCTCTCTCTCCCCCAATCAAAACACAAAACCCTAAAAGTCGTTGTTGCTTAATTGAGACGACATGCTTTTATCTAAGATGAAGATGTTTCATGAAAGGCTTCCTCCTCCTCTCTTCTTCCTCTTCCCACTCCGCTATGTCCTGACCAGGCTACCACTATAACCCACCAAAACTTCAGATCTGTCTTTTCCTCCTTCTCAAATAAGAAAAATCTCAGATAGTGAAAGAATGGATAGAGTGGGTAAGATCTGAAGGGAACCGAGGGCAACAGGGCAGTTAGTGAAAGAAAGAGACTAGAGAGTTGAGAAAGGCTTTAGAGGGATAATTGGAGGAGAGATTTAGAGGATGGTGACGACGGAAGCGACGACGGGTATTATTTTGACGGTGGAGGAATTAGGGTTTCGCCACATGAGTTGCTAGAAAGGATGAGGATCACGTACTTTTCAGGTTATGAAGGGATAATGAGGACTTTGAAAGGAAGAATCTGAGTAGGGTCAGAAATGCAATTTAGGAAAAAACTGGGTGGATCAGCAAAAAAAACACGAGAGGTCGAGGATTTTGCAGGGAGTTTTGCTGGAAATAAAGGAGAAACTGACAGAAGATGGAATTGAAGGAGGCCTTGTTGAGAAGGAAGAAGAGCTGATTAATCTCTTCTTTCAAAATTCACAAATTTTAATTTTGATCAAGCATGATTTTTGGTTTTCATTTTATGGGTTTGATTCAACTGTCTCAAAAAATTTATTTTTTTGCTGCATTTTGTCTTTGTCAAAATCTTTAGTGGCCTGATATAGATTAAGTTTCAAATTTGCAGGAAGAGGGATCTACATTCTGTATTAGGATGTCAAGCCCAACCCATAAGAAGATGTTCATGTCCTCTAGTCAATACTGGTGGAGTCATATACACCTGCTCTGGCTTTGCAATTGAAACAATGAAGAAAGCATATGCATTTCATGTACAGAGATGGGTTTCTGGGTTTAAGTTGTTCATTTCTAGGTTTGATTGCTGCTATGGTTTAATTTGATTGGTGATTGATGTTGTGGAGGCAATTTCTTCATATTTGTTTGTTTAAATTTGTTATGTAAGTTTGTCATTGTTTTGTTGTAAATAATCTGTTGAAAATTAAATTCATTGATGTGTTGAAAATTTTTAGGTTTTGATGATGGAGGTGGATGGTGGTGCTTTTATAAAGATGGGTTGTGGTGGTGATGGACTGAGAGACAGGGAAAGAGAGAGATGATGAAGGAAAAGATGGAGTGAGAGATAGGGAAAGGGAGAGACGATGAAGGAAGAAGATGAAGAAGAGAAAGCGATAAATAAGAGGGACAAAATTGTCATAAAAATTTCATTTAACATGGTCTAATAAGACACATCATTGTTTTTCTAACAGAATACTAACGAACTACTAACGGAGGGACTTAAATATAACCGATTTTAAATTTCAAGTATGTGACTGTCACAATATAAAAATACGAGGACTGACCTATTAATTAACATAAATTTGAGGGACTTAGAATTTTTTTTTCTTTCAGTTCAGTGTTACCATAATACAATAGAGACAACAAACAAAATACATTTTTTTATGTTTATTCGTGACATTGAAAACCTATTATATATAGGTAGATACATAATAAAATAAGAGAAAAATCATGCACTAATATACTAGGACTTCTGCTAAAACAAAAGACCCTAAATCACAATCAGCACAAATAAAGGAATTAAATTACTATAGACTAGAACAACTTTCACTAGGCAAGTAAATCAAACAGAAAAAAAATCTACTATTTCAAAAATCAGTCAATCACTCTTTTAAACTGAAAAACTTCAATATTTCAGTTTACCTGTGCAATAGTAATTTCGTCATTCTTCAAAGTGCAAACTCCTATCAACCTTTTCAAATTCTAGAAGGGAAACAAGTTGAAAGATTTGGTAAATATGATTTCCACTTCTATAGTATTTGAGACCAGTTGTTCCATCATTATTAAGGCTTAAAAAATAGTACTTCTCATCCATGTGTTTGCGCGACCATGAAAGATAGGATTTTTAGGGTGTTTAAATAGTTGAGTTGTTATGGCAGATTATTGTTGTAGCTCCCATTTTCTTGAAATTCAAATCCTTTAAGAATATTCCTTAGCCAAAATGCCAAATAGATTAACAAGACAAACAAATGCTATTACAATAATGCACTTAGTTTCTCGATTGGATTCTTCATATATCTGCTGATCAAACTCACAGAGAGTATGAAGTTAGGTCTTATAACAATTAATACATTAGTTTGCTATTGGGAGGATTTTGTTCCTGGGATGAGATGCCCGAGCGTGCTATTGGAGCAAATTGATTGTGTGACTGTGTAAAAGGAAAAATAAAGGGATGACCGCGTAAATTTTACTAAAGGTTCGGTGATACCTAACAACTTAGGACTTTTAAGTGCGAGGAATATAAAATAAAGCAGAATAACCAAGAAAAAAAAAGAAAATGACTACTTGTATTACTTGCCAAAGCATAGTACATATACTGGAGGATCTCGACGGTTATTCCTAAATTCGCCCAACGTTCTACGTAAAAGCTTCAACCGCCATATTCAACTCCCCATGTTGTGTAACTTCCCACGTTCTAGTAACTTCCTAAGTAGTGGGTGTATCTGCCTTCCCACAATGACCGCTTTCTTCAGACAAAACATGCTCAATACTATTGTTGTTTCTAAACTCTTTTGCCTTCTAGATCTCGGTCAAGTTGCTGCTTCATGCTAAATTATATTCTCGGACTAAAGTTGGCTTGCCCGAGCGAAAATATGCAACCAGTCCGAGTTTTGTTTGCTCTAGGTTGGATAAATTCTCTCCCCATATGTCTTCGAGAACATTTTTACTTTGCCCATGCTTGCCTTTAGTGGTTGTGTGAAAAGTTGCATAATTCCTTTCACCATCCACTTGCACGAATCTTGTATTTGATGTCTTCAATGACGGCGTTGCCCGATCATGACACGTGTCTGAGCTTATTAAATGTGCATAACAGTTGCCAACAATTTGCTTGTAAAGAAGAAGAGAGGATGATGTCAGGTCTTATAGCAATTTTAATACATTAGGCTACCAACAATTTGCTTGCAAAGAGTATTGTCCACTTTCTTTCCTTCTTTGTTAAGTTTCAAGGCAAACTTAGTTGGAGTACTTCTAGGATTGCAATCCTTCATATTAAATCTATCCAAAATGTTTCAACATATTTCTCCTCAAATATAAAAATTACACTAATCATTACACTATTTCTATGCTTAGAAAATAATGTAATTGTTTACACCAAAATATTTGCTCGGGCTAATGGGCCGAGTCGAGTCGATGTACCGGGAATCAAGCCCAAGCCTTGGAGAAGCCGGGGGAATGAGTCCAAGGGTGGATATTTGAGTTTCAGTATAGGCCAATGGTAGAGTTGGAGTGAGATTTCACTAAGTTTTGACGGGAGATGAAAAAGAATTGGTTTGACGGGAGAATTTGTTAGTGGAATGAGAGGTAGAAGCCAGATTTACAAGAGGAGCTGATCAGATAACAATGGATGAACCATGACAGGATTTTAGCTAAAGGGAAGTCTCTCCACCAGTTGGTTCAAGAAGGAATTCCACTGGCAATTAACTTTTCACTAGCAAGAAACTTTCCAGCAACAACTTTACCAGTGTAACATCTATAATATGCCATTGGCTATAGATTTAAGGAACACACTTACATTACATTACACACCACTAGTGTAAAACTTTCTTTTTTTATTTCAATTCTGTAAACTTTGTTCTTTGTCATCGTATTTCACAAATTGTTTATCAAGGAGTGAAGAACCAAATTTCAAAAGATTTTTGTCCCTTTTCTATTTGTAATTGTCTGATTAAGTTAGATCGAACTATTTTTAATTTGAAATAACATTAAATTCCTGACAAGTTCAAAGAGCTCCATTGTTTTCCTTGGCGGGAAAAATAGGAAAACAGTATTATATACCAATATCTGACATTTCGAACTCAACCACCACTGACTTGTTAAATTCTTCAAACATGGCACTATTGATTCCAGTAAAAACACGTTCATCAACCTATAAACATAAAATAAGCCTTTTTTCTCCATCTCCAGTTTAAACAAAATGTATATTATCATATTGACATATTTTGAAACCTTAAATAAGCTTTATACAATTTCAAAAAAGAAAAGCTTTATACGACAAGGCTAATCACAATTTTCCTTATTAATGGATTGAACAAATTATATGCTTTAGATGCTTCACTTACGCCAAGAAAGACACATTTCACCCTTATCGTCAAGATTCTTTTTCTTCTCATTTAGAACATATGGATAAGCAATGCAACCGAAAATTCCAAAGCGATTTACAATTGGTTTTCTCCCACTCTAAGCTTCTTTTGGTGTCATGTTCTGAATAGCAAATTGATTTTTCTATTGAAGACACGGATGTTCCAATTAACAACTTTTGGCCAAAAAAGTATTGGAATTCTTCCTCCTGCAAGCAAGCTTCTATTATTTTTTTTTTCTCTTCGATACACCGTTTTGTTGCGATGTATATGTAGTAAGCTCTATTTTAATGCCAAAAAAAAAAAAAAACTTTAACTTTTTCGGAGCAACATTCTCTATAATGGTCACTGTATAGATTTTCAATAGTTTTCCTGGTTTCATTCTCAACAAGTTCCTTCAAACTTTTAAATGAACCAAAAAATTTCAGATTTTCCATCAAAAAATAAACCTCATATTTTTCGACAATTATCATAAAATGAAAATTACTATGTATCTTTTATCTCTATTTGAGGACTGTTGGAAAAGCGGTACACCCTTAACGGGTGAACCGGACCCGGTCGGTCAAGGTGTGAACCGGGATTGTGGACCAAGTCCAATTGGAAAGTCCAATTAAGGAGAACCAAACTCAGTTAGTCAAGATATAAAACGGGACGATGAACTGAGGCCAATTGGCGAGCCCAATTGAGTTGGGGATGAAATGGGCTCGTAAAGCCTATTAGGCCAACGAGCCCATTTGATGGCCTATATAAAGAAGTGATTTTCACTTCTTTCAAAAACCACCTCCATTCCAACACAACCACCTCCAAATGAGAGAGAGAGAGAGAGATAAAGAGCTCTCAACTGGGAGAGAGAGAGAGGTTGAGACCTCCTGACCCCGTATCCTGCACAGATCACGTGTGGCATCTAGACTGCAAAACAGTCGAGCACTCTCATTGACAACCCAACCGTGGTTTTCTCACGAGACCAACATCGGATTTGGTCCTTTTTCGCTGTTAACTTCTGCTGTAATCGAGGTTAGTAAGTCAAACCTATTTATTATACTGTTTATTAATTAATTCGGTATCACTTAGAATATAGATACATGTTAGGGAACATGTATTGGACTGACTCGCTATGAAAGCATTTCACGAATCAATGTCACAAGTAGCTTTCATACAGTGGTGATGTTTGAGTCCTCTGATTGAAACTCAATATCGACTCCTACATGAGGAATCACATGTTTTGACTTAGCTAAACGTTATCCGTAACAGGGTAACAATAAAGGCTATGATTGGATATGTCATGAATCTTATAGATGAGTGATGGTGAGAGTGATGGATTTGTTCCTCTTATGAAGAGTGATATCTTTAGGCCATTTGATGAGTAAGATTGATGGAATGTATGCATACTCAAATGAATTGATAAAAGGGTTTATAAATATCATTTGTATATCAATCTACTTAGGATCAAGAAACGCATTAAACAATATAAGGTTGACATGTGATCATGCCTTATACTTAATATAGATGTCGTGAGACAAAATGACTAAATATCAAACTGTAAAAGGTTAATTTGGATCACCGATACCACTCAATTTTGGGTTGTCATAACGTATTTCTAGATACTGCTTATGGACTTTGGGCCCAAGTGTTTTGGGACGAGGCCCATTGCCAATTTCGAGTGGGCCTATTGGGTCACACACTAAAACGAATTGGATTGGATTACAAATGTTCTCTCGTTTGGCAAATGAATTATTAGTATAATTAATTTGATTAATTATTAATAATTCAAAATTTTATAATTTATATCTTATTTATGATACAAGATATAATACATTAAGGTAATGGGCTTTTTAATTTAATTAACTTATTAATATTGTTTTGGGTTATTTATGTGTGACATAATTTTGGCCCATAAGATATTAATAATAGAATGATTTATTTTATGATAATATATCATAAAATTAAAAGCCCAATAAACATAGAAAAGCCTTGTAGAATTCGGCATACACTAAATAGGATTATGAATCCTTATGCTTGTTGGACAAGGGATAGAAAACCTAGTAGGTTTGGTGTAGATGCCGAATTTGTTCTCCTATTTTTTAGGAGTGTATGCCGAATTCTTCCTCCTCATTTAGGAGTGTGCCGAATTAAGAAAGGGGCTTGACTAATTAGGTATCCTTGTTCTTGCAAGACAAGAATTAGGCAACCCTAATGTGCCTCTTTAAGGATTTATATGTACCTATAAATATGAGTCTCATTCTTCTATTTTTTTCATAGCTTGGCCGAATTTGTGAGTGTCACAAATAAAGAGAGAAAATTATTTGTGAGAATTAGAATAGAGATTCTAAGTGCTAGAACACTCCACCAATCCAAGGAAGCTCATTCGTGTGGATACCATTGGTCACGTTCGCGTAAAGACAATGTGGTTGAAAAGGTTTCGAATTTATACTAAAAACTACATAAACAATTCATTCGTCCATACAATCGAGCTTTGGTTTTTCAAGGTAAAACCCTAACCCTATTCGTTTATGTTGATGTGCATGGATCATTGGTGGAATTCTAGGATAAAATTTTTTGTTATTTCCGCTACATTATCCTTTATATGAATGTCATATTGAGTACGAATTCCAATAGTTGGAAAAGCAGTCAGCCCATGACGGGTGAACCAGACCCGGACGGTCAAAGTGTGAACCAAGACTGTGGACCGAGTCCAATTGCAAAGTCTAATTGAGGAGAACCAAACTCGGTTAGTCAATGTGTGAACTGAGACGATGAACTGAGGCCAAGTGGCGATTCCAATTGAATTGGAGATGAAATGGGCCCGCAATGCCCATTAGGCCTACTAGCCCATTTGAGGGCCTATATAAAGAAGTGATTTTCACTTCTTTCAAAAACCACATCCATTCCAACACAACCACCTCCAAATGAGAGAGAGAGAGAGAGAGAGAGAGAGAAATAGCTCTTAGCCGGGAGAGAGAGAGGTTAAGACCTCCTGACCCCATATCTTGCACAGATCACGTGTGACATTTAGACTGCGAAACAGCCGAGAAATCCTGTTGACAACTCAATTGTGGTGTGCTCGTGAGACCAACATCGGATCTGGTCATGTTCCGCTGGAATCAAGGTTAGTAAACACACATATTTATTATACTGTTTATTAGTTAAACCGATATGCAATTTCCTTCAAGGATGATTTTATTGGCTCGCAAATACGAGAGTGAACCAGCTATAGAACATGTTCTGCTCTCTAGGGATTTCATTTTAGGTAATTGTGAATGATGTTGTTTGCTAATAATACATTCTTCACAAACTTGAAATGGGTGGACAAGTTGGGAAGGTCGTTGACCATCTCTTTTGGTTTAACAGTGCCAAAATTAAGTCCTTAATCCTCCAAAATTAAGGGGGTTTATAGGGAAAGTGCCAAAGCCTTAAGGAGTCTTGCACTTTAGCTATATCAAGCATGGTTGAGCACATTGAATCTTCACTAGATACAACTTATTAGAACTCATTGAAATTACATTTATAGTTCCTTTACAAGGGTCATATTTCACAAGTACCCTCAGAAATTGTAATTATATAGCCATTTTCTTGCAATTGACCAACACACAATAAATTACTTTTCAAGTTAGGAGTATAAAAATATTGAAAATTGTCTAACAAACCATTCTTTAGTTTAATATGTGTATCACGCTTTCCCAATGCTTCCACAATTCAACAAGCTCCAAAACTAATAGTAGAATGAAAGTCTTGAACAAGGTAAGAAAAAGATGAATTTTTACAGCATATATGACTATTGCAACATGTATCCACATACCATAAAGATGAATTATGTGGTTCATGATTGTCTTGGATTATCATTAACAAAGTCTTTACTTGTTTCTTTTCTATAAAATTATTTTTTTCCTTTTTCCTCGTCATTAGACCGGTCAGTATAATATTTAGAATGATAGTTAGCAATCTTACGACATTTAAAACTAGAGATGACAATGGGTAGGGTATAGATAGGGTATACCAATACCATTACCTATACCTGTAGTTTATGTTATGTACCCATACACTACCTGTACCCATACACTACCTGTACCCGTGCGGGTGACAAAAATTATTACTCGTACCTTACCCACATGGTATCTATTTACCCGTAGGGTACCCATTTACCCGTGGTTTAAATTTAATTAATTAACTTAACAAAAAAATATACCATCAATTTAGAATAATAGATTAGAAAAATACTCGAGATATATGAAATACTATATTCACACAACATAATATAAAAGTTATAATTTATAACTAAATGTAGTTAATGAAATAGTAATGTAATAAGTTATCACTTGAAATTTCTAAATTTTATTTTCACAGACTTGTCTGAAACTTGTTTATGTTTTGTCTAAACTCTGTTTATATTTCAGATCTTTTTTAAAATTTCTTTATAACTTGTTTATACGTTATTTATATGTTGTTTATATGTCATCTATATATTGTATATATGTTATTTATAAGTTGTATATATGTTGTTTATATGTATTATATATATTTATATGTTGTATATATGATATGTACAACTTACAAATATAGCATAAACAAGTTAAAGAATTAATATTTGTATGTTCTGTATCTCCGTAAAAGATATAAAAGTTACAAACATAGAATAAATAAGTCATAAACATAGTATATACAAGTTATAAACATAGTATAAACAAGTTGTAACACTAATACTTGTATATTTTGCATCTTTGTAAAAGATATACAAGTTAGAAACATAACATAAATAAATCATAAACATAACATAAATATAGTATATACAAGTTACAACATAGTATAAACAAGTTATAAAACTAATACTTGTACGTTCTGTATCGTTGTAAAAGATATATAAATTACAAACATAGCATAAATAACACCCTAATTTTTGAAAAATAAAACAATACCAATAGAATATCAACAACATTCCAACAACATATAAACAAGATTTGGTAAATTTGAAAATATGAATTTGTGAATTAAAAAAAATTGAAAAGTGAATATGTAATATGCAAAAGTGGGTAGTAAAAAATAAATATTGTAAAGTATTGTAGGTGTATTGTGTAAAAACCACTATATATAATACATATGTGTGTATGTGTATATACATATATATAATACATATATATAACATGTATATATAATACATAATGTATTCATATATTATATATATATACATGTTTTATATATTTATTATATAAATGCACACATGTGTGTGTGTAAGTATGTATTATATATATGAATATATGTATTATATATATGTAGCTGGTATGTGTAAAGGGTAATGAGTACGGGTACGAATATTACCCAACGGGTAAGTGTCACGACCCATTCCCGGGATCATGACCGGTGTACGAGGTGAACCGTCTATGGGATCCCAGCTCATCTCGAACAAGCCTCAGAGAACATAACATTTACCCAATAATCATATTTAAAGAAATATGAAAAATAAAATAAAGATTTAATCTTTATGTATTAAAACAAAACATATGTAATATAAGTTGCGGAAATAATTTCAAATTATAATATTTGAAATGTCAGTAATAGTAATAGAAACAAAATAAATCCCACAGGCACACGGTGTGGAGCATCTAACAAATTACACAAACGGGGCCCGAACAAAGGGGCACTAACTAAAAATACTAAAATACCTCACCAGGTTCTGAATGCTGAAAAATTCCAATCAAACAAAATCACCTGCAATTAAGAATACAGGAGAAAACACAAAAAGAAAGGGGTAAGATCCCTTAGTGAGGAAACGACATTTCAGAGCGGCTTTAGGACTCACGAAAAACCGTTTGAAAACGTTCAAAAATACCGCACGCAAATATAAGCATATATATACGTATACATGCTAGATACCAAGTAGTAGTTTTAAAATTCATTTCGAAATTCTTCACAGCCACATCAATAACAGTGATGTACAAAAGTATTTTTTTT